>PITA01011785.1:0-47879 GCA_004023965.1 Spilogale gracilis | reverse complement strand
AGCCAAGGCCCTGGGGAGTTTCATTCTTTAAGGAGACACAAAGAGATTTCATGAAAGATATCAAAGAAGAAGTAGCAACAGAATGGGGAGGAGAACCAGGGAACTGCAGTGTTCTCAAAACCAAGTATGAAGACAGTTTGAGTCTGTTTATACGAGCCACAGATACACACACACTCTGCATGCATACACAAGTGTGTGGAGGTGTGGTATGTGGGGAGGGAGAGCCCAGCAGTATCATATGAGGCAGAAGATGGAGGAGGGACCATTAGATTTTGAATTTAAAATTTAGGCCAATGTTTTTAAAAGTCCAGAAGTTTACTTTTATTTTTCACCCTATTAATAGATTTCCTTTTTTTGGGGGGAGGGCATGAAAATGTGTTTTGATCAAGGGAGAAGTTATCGTTCGGAAGATTTCAATATAAAAATCACTCTGTTCAGGGGTGCCTGGGTGGCTCAGTCGTTGGGCCCCTGCCTTCGGCTCAGGTCCTGATCCTGGAGTCCTGGGATTGAACCCCACATCGGGCTCCCTGCTCGGCAGGAGGCCTGCATCTCCCTCTCTCACTCCCCTTGCTGTGTTCCCTCTCTGGCTGTGTTTCTGTCAAATAAATAAATCTTAAAAAAAAAATGACAACTTGTAAAAAAAAAAAAAAGAAAAAAAATATCACCCTGTTCTGTGTACTTCATGTTCTTTTCAGGCTATGGTCTCTGTGCAGCCAAAGCGCAGTACCCCATCGCTGACTTGGTGAAGATGCTCTCGGAACAGGGCAAGAAAGTCAGGTTAGTGCGTGTAGCGCAAGGCTTGCGGGTGTGTGTGTGTGTGCGCGCGCGCGAAGAAAAGCAATGACTTGCAATGAGATGACTTCTTACAGTGGAATTGTACATATGTAATCACAGGTTAAGAAACAGATGTAAAGGGGCACCTGGGTGGCTCAGTTGGTTAAGCAACTGCCTTCGGCTCCGGTCATGATCCCCCGGGATTGAGCCCCGCATCAGGTTCCCTACTCCACAGGAAGCCTGCTTCTCCCTCTCTCAGTCCCCCTGCTTGTGTTCCCTCTTTGGCTTGTGTTCCCTCTTTGTCAAATAAATAAATAAAATCTTTAAAAAAAATAGAAAGAAACAGTCATAAAAACCCTACGCTGCCCTTTGGCTACCTCGTTTTGCTGTCTCTAACACCACGGAACCTAAATACAGGCTCATTTTAGAAAGAGAAATTTGATTTTACTGAATTCCAGGATTTTTATTAATGGGGAAAAACAGAAGCTCTGTTTCTGATTGGATTTGGGGAAGGTCAAATAAAGCATTAGAACCAAATCAGATTGTCCCTTTTTGGTTTCTAGCGTTCACACTGACTAAAGAAAATTGTCTCAAATGAGAGGTTTGTGATGAAGAGTGAGTGAGACCCTGTGGGCTGCTTAGTGTCCGACCAGGTTCACTCTCATGTTCTTCCACGGAAAAGACTGGTGAAATGTTCTTTCCTAACGCTGTGCACTTTTTGAAATAAGGATCAGGGCAGTAGCTGTGCTTGCTACTTGGCATTTGGACACTAGACTCTGCCCTTGGGAAGAGCTTGAGCACAATGGAGAAGTGGGGGACTCTGCGTTCCCAGATTTTTCCCGGTGACATTGGATAGAGGGTTTGAGGGCTGTAAAGACGGGGTCAGTGGGTGGCAGACCTTTTCAGTACTTTGCATCTGTCCTGTGTATGTTTGGATCCCTGTTCTGGAACTCTGCATCAGGAGCTTGTGAAGGGACTGTTTGGAGTTGTCCCTGGGAGTGGATATGGGCTGCGTCTTCGCCAGAGAAGCTGGTTCTCTCACAGCTTCATTGACATGGTACCATAAGTCAGAGAGACAAACTAACTCTATTATTAAATAAAATTTGTTTGTTCCCTAGAATATTAACGTATCTTGACAAAACTGCTAATGTCTATTAATTCCTTTTAGACGTCTATCTTAAACTTTTTCTGGTGCAGATGATAAGGAAATAAGCTCAGCCATGTGTCCAGAGCTAGTCAGAGTGTCTATGCAAGACTAGTGTAGAATCTTGAATGTCCCAGCTACTAGTAGTGGTGAAGAGACTTACACGATGAAATAAGTGGATCTTACTTTTTTTTTTTGGGGGGGGGGTTTAAAGATTTATATATTTATTTTAGAGTATGAGCGGGAGGGACAGGAGAGGGAGAGAGAATCTCAAGCAGATTCCCCAATCAGTGCAGAGCCAGATGCAGGATTCTATCTCATGACTCTGAGATCAGGGTCCTGAGATCACGACCTGAGCCAAAAACCAGGAGTCTGGCGCTTAACGGACTGCAGCACCCATGTTCCCCAAGTGGATCTAGTATTTTAGTATCAGCTGCATTTTCTCTCTTCCTTCCTTCCCTCTCTCACTCTTTCCCCACTCTGCCTTCCTAGGATCCATAGTGTTTTTCATATACAGAGAGTCAAAATACCATTTTGTGGTAAGACCAGCTTTTCTGTGACGTAGATGTTTCCATGTTTAGTATAATCTTAGAAAATTGAAGATAGATGATGAGAAACCCCACTGACTGCGGTTTTTTGTTTTTTTTACATATTTTATTTACTTATATAAGAGAGAGCAAGTGTATGAGAAAGAGCACACCAACATGAGTGGGGGGGGCGGGGGAGAGGGATACAGGCTCCCCACTGAGCAGGGAGCCAGATGTGGGGCTCGATCCCAGGGCCCTGAGATCATGACCTGAGCTGAAGGCAGAGGCTTAATCAACAGCCACCCAGGCGCCCCACTGACTTTGTTTTTTGATTTTCACATATGAAGTCTCGTTTTGGTCACCAGTGCCCATTTTCTTACCCGGTATTATACAGGGCTATTTAATCATATGCTTGCCACTTAAAGCATTTGTAGACCTACATAAGGAAAGGATGTGTTAAAGAATCTTTTATGATTTTTCTTAAAAAAACTTGTTTTCTTTATTCAGTCCACATGTGAGAAGTCTAATGTATTAGTAATGCCTTCTATCACCACGAATGTTTAGGACATGAGTGGCAATCTTAATGAAGTAGAGAGAGATGGCTTTCCTGTCCTAGTTATCCTTTGGGAAGGGAATGATTAATCTGACAGCCCTCTCTTATTACTCATTGACCAGCCTATGTTAACCAGACATCTTGGAAAATCAGCCCAGGGTGAGGTAGATGCAAAGTTGGGGAGCGTCGTGACTGGAGGGTAACTCGATGGAGGCAGGATGTGAGGGGAAAGGAATAAGAGGAATGGAAAAAATGATCTGGAAAGAAAAGGGATACGATAAATGAAATCTCAATTTCTGACCTGATTAAAATTTGATTTTGCTCCATGAGGACATAAGATAATTTGCTGTTTTAGGATGATTTCTGTCACCCTGAGTGGGAAAAATAATTGCTTGGCTTAAGATATATGGAAGATATTTAATCAAACATATATGAATAGTATCTCAGTTATGATTTGTGTTTTATTGATGTGATTTTGTGAACAGGATGTCAGACTTGACATGAGAGTGCTCTCTCATGTCACATAATTGTCATAGTTTGTTCAGATAATTTTTAGGAATGAAGTTATTAATAATTTATTATGTAGGATCAGAGTAAAATTGTTCAGTCTAATTTTTCTACTTGTGAATTAGGAAAAATTAGCCTCTTATTTTGATCAATTTCCTAATAAAGGTGAAATTAAATATTAATATATCAGTTTGTTTTTTTTACCGTGATCTGTTGAATTTTCAGTGTGGGTTTTGTAACAAGTTATGTAGATTTCACATTTGAATTAAATGGAAGATTCCAGAACTATTCTTGGTGACACAGTGACCGTAGGTTATCCTATTTTTTTTTTCTAGTTTCTGAGTAAGGATTTTTTTTATTTAGAGGGAGGCACAGAAACCGCTGATTTTTGTTTCTTGTACATCGTCATCTTTTCCTAGGAGAAATGCAGATTTTCTTGATGGAGTTAGGAATACATGTATCCATAGATACTAGTTTTTTTTTTTTTTTTTTTAGGAGAGAAATGTCTGTTTGCACAAGAGATGACTGCAGCATTACCTCGTGCTTTAATGAAATAAATCTGTATTTACAGTTTGCAGTCATTTAGTCTTTTCATCACCCCGTGGAGCTCCCACGGTGTTCATTGAGCACAGCTGCTGGGCCTCCAGTTTTAGGAGATCTTTGTGCCTCAGGATGCAGCATGCCTAGCATCCAGATGCCGTGACATACACATACACATCCCCGTGGAAACGTGCCAGTGTGGACATACGATTGTCATCAATTAGTTATGCCCAAGTGGTACCAAGAAAAATTGCATCTGTCATACAGTCTGCCTGGCTTCATGGCCTATGATTGATTTAGAGACACCCCTTTTTTCCTTGACTTTGACTATAGTCATAACATGCTCACCGGGAGCTAAGATGACATAATGAAGCACATGACATTTCATGACAGGAGCTTAGGAGGGTTCACTGACATAGACTTTCTTTAGTGGCCCGTGTATAGTTGCTTCCCAGTTGCCCAGAACACCTCTGTAACTCACCTAACTTACACTTGGTCTCTGAAGGCATTTTATTATAAAAATCTTACGCTAGGAGAGTACAGACATTTTTTTCTCTTGATTTCCCAATCTTTGGATCGATCGATACAATGGGCTTTTCCTTATAAAGCTAAAATAATGTTCCCACTGAGTAATTCTGGGGAAGAGGTGTCATTTTTTTCTTTTTGCAATTAATCACAGTTTGATTTTCTTTTCAGAAAGCATTATTGCTTAGATTATGACAGAAGTCTTTTGAATTTATGAAACCACCTTTCAATATTTTTGCCTGGCTAACTGATGTTACACGTTGCTCTCCTGTTAATGTTCAACTATATCTTTCTATTAATAATTTGTTGATAGAAATTTATTGTTATCAGGTATTGAGATAAAAGGATACATAATAAGCCCAGTTGCCAGTCTTAAAACTCTAAACTTAAAAAACAAACCTGTAAACAAAGGATTCAGTGAATGAATTCTGTTTAATAGTGATAGTGTGCTAGAAAAATTAGAATGGAAGGAGGTCAGAAAGCAAAGAGAGTAGTTAGTTGTCCAAGAGATGTTTTAAACCTTTTATGCTACTCGTAACATGAATGTCTTTGCTGGTTTTAAAAAACATTTAATCCTTCTTTCATGTTCTGTCGCACATCTAGGTGCCAGTGGTATATGTGGTTTAATGGTGTTTTATGGTCTTGTGTGACATGGCTATAGGTTTAAATATGTTAGTTTTGCTTAGGAATCCACTCTTTGAAGATATTTCAGGATGAAATATTTTGTCAATCTAACTGGATTTTCTTTTTTCCAAGGGTTAAATGTAATTCAAGTAAATAGACTTCAGCCTTCTCAGATTTGTTATTTATTGGGGTGCAGAAAAAAATAGGACGTTCACATTTGTAAAGTAAAAAAGCACATGCTTCTGAAGAGAATATATATTAGACCAGATAAAAGATTTCATATTTGAGTAAAGAAATAAGACATTATTTAGCTTTTTTTAAAAAAAGATTTTATTTGATAGAGAGAGAGAGAGATCACAAGCAGGCAGAGAGGCAGGCAGAGAGAGGAGGAAGCAGGCTCCCTGCTGAGCAGAGAGCCCGATGCAGGCCTTGATCCCGGGACCCTGAGATCATGACCTGACCCGAAGGTAGAGTCTCAACCCACCGAGCCACCCAGACACCCTATTTAGCATTTATTAAAAAATATTTTCTTTATTCATGGAGGAGGGAGGCAGAAGCAGAAGGAGAGCAGGCTCTTAGTGGAGCAGGGAGCCTGATGCATGATTGGATGCCAGGACCCTGGGATCATGACCCAAGCTGAAGGCAGATGCCCAACCGACTGGGCCACCCAGGTGCTCTTAACGTTTTTATGACAGCTTTGCAATACTTTCTTTTTAGATGTGACTATTCATGTTAATGACCATTCACTGAACAACCAATTACACAGTGTCTTGTGCCAGGCACTGGTCTAGGTTCTGTGAATACGCAGATGAAAATTCCCAACCCTGTGAGGTGTGTGTTCACTGGGAGGTGATTTAATAGGCTTGCGGATATTCTGACTTGGAGATACCTACAGCCCGTTGTGTCTCCAGCTCAGGTGCTGGTGGAAATGACGAGAAACAGCTGTAGCACAGGGCACTGCATCCGAGTTTCAGAGCTATGACGGGTACTGTTAGGGGATGAGTTAGCCAGGGCTTCAGGTTCTCTCAGAGACTATGGTGTATATTCAATGAAGTATTAGTCAGCCATCAGAAAGGATGAATACTCACCATTTGCATCGATGTGGTTGGAACTGGAGGGTATGATGCTAGTTAAGTCAAGCAGAGAAAGACAATTATCATATGGTTTCACTCACATGTGGAACATAAAGAATAGTGTGGAGGACCATAGGGGAAGGGAGGGAAAACCGAAGATGGAGGAACCAGAGAGGGAGATGAACCAAGGGAGACTCTGGACTGCGAGAAACAATCTGAGGGTTTCGGGGAGGGTGAGGGATTGGGTGAGCCCGGTGATGGCTATTAAGGAGGGCATGTGTTGTAATGAGTGCTGGGTGATATATGCAACTAATGAATCGTGGAACACTGCATCAAAGACTAATGAAGTGCTGTATGGTGACTAACATAACATAACAAAAAAGAATATGGGGTATTTCTTTGCACTCTGCTTTGAGCTTGCCTTTGTGAACATAGTAGCAGGAAGGTGGGTGCAGTGGGAATTACTTGTGTAGTTAGTCATATGAGTGAAACTTTTGATAGAAGAGAGAAAAACCACAGAAAGGATATGCATCCACGCACATCTGTGTTCAGCCTACTGTATAGAATTGCCAGTAATTTCCCAGTTCAGAGGTGTCTCTTGTCCTCTTAGATAGCAACCCTGCTCCTCCCAGATTCTCACTGTTGGCTAGACTACCTTTGGCTCTCTATTATATGGCTCACAGCATATTTGTGTGGTAGAAAGAAAGCCTACGGTTTACTTTTTACTTTTTAAATTCTATTTATTTGTCAGAGAGAGACACAGCGAGAGAGGGAACACAGCAAGGGGAGTGAGAGGGAAAAGCAGGCTTCCCGCCAAGCAGCAAGCCCGATGTGGGGCTTGATCCCGGGACCCCGGGATCATGACCTGAGCTAAAGGCAGATGCTTAACGACTGAGCCACCCAGGCACCCCAGAAAGCCTGTGATTTAGATGCTTTGTGCAGCCTGAGCCTTACCATTCATTCCAGGACTCATTTCTTGGTGCGTCTTGTCACTGTTCTGTGGTCTGAGGGAGAAACTCTATTCCTCATGAAACTGGTGCCTCTGACCATCAGGGTGTTTTTCAGCTTCTTGTTCTAGTATTAGTCATAATAAACTCTGAGCGGGGGTTCTTCAGTGAGGTTCACATAAACGTGGTGGAGTATAAATAAATAAAAGCCTGTTTCTCATTTCGTGTCCCACTTCTTCAGTATTTTGCTTAGTTTCATCTTATGGTGCTCACTGGCCATTACTTCCGAACAGCATCATGAAGGTTATTCAGACAGGAAGATGAAATTATGTATGGTTTTTTTTTTTTTTTTACCAGATCTCTGCAATATGCCAGAATATATTATTTTAGAACATGAGTGGCAAATAGAATTTCAGTTTTTCCTGTGATATCATTCTTCATAGTCTTGTTTATTTTGAAATAAAAAGTGTGTCAGTCATCATATAGTTTCTGTTCTGGGCTTGGTTGCTGGATTTGGCTCAGAGATGGAAAAGCCAGATTTGGGCACAAGCTATGAAAGCATCCTCGGAGGGAAACGGGCAGTGTTGTGATGTGGTTCTGCAGAGGGCTCCTTCGATGTTCGCGTTGTCCTCTGGCCTGAACCCCTTTAGATGACTTCTCATTCTTCCACTGACCTCAGTGTCCCAGGCCGTATGCGCAAATAGAAAATGGGACTGTAGCCTTTTGTCAAATGTTTTCTCATTCACAGCCATAGAACAGGTTCTATTATTTTGTATTAGGAAAACTGTGCCCCTGAGACATTTTTGTAAGTTCTTTAACATTCATAATTTTTTTCCTGAAGAAGGGGAGGCCATAGATAAACACTAGACTTCAGATCAGAGTAGCAGGTCAGCCCTGATTTGCCTTCAAAAAAAAGAATGAAAGGTACATAATGTTCTCTAATTCTGGCTATTGGAAAGTTCTGAAAAATAAAATGAACATTTTTTTTTCCCATTCAGAACCATGTAAGTGAGTTTGTTTGAACCACTGTTTCTAAGGACTTGCACAATTTTAGAGAAGCGGGAGTCTGTCCTTTTACCTAAGAAGCCTTGCCAGAAAGTTGATTCCATAGCCTTTCTCATTAATCAGTTTTTATAGACAGCAGTGGCCTTGTCAGGGTTTTTTTTCCCTACTTCATTACCATGTTTCTCTTCGGGTGAATAAGCTAACCCTACCCACGTAGTCCCAGCCTTTTCACCAGTAAGGATAATTTGTGTAACATTTGCCCAGCTTCATGCTTTCTAAGTTTTTATTCTAAACTGCATTTACTATAGTTATTTATTAAAATAAAAGAACAAAAAAACTTCCTTGTGCTTTTGGTCAGTGACGTGTAGCTGTCAATCAGAAGTTGTGATCAGAATGTGATAAACCAAAGGAACCTGCCTTTTCAGGTCCCACCATATTTTCCACAGATGAAATGAACAATTAGATTACAGAAATAATTGAATATAGTAACAGATCTTTTTTTTTTTTTTAAGATTTTATTTACTTATTTGACAGAGAGCGAGTGAGAGAGCACAGGCAGAGGGGGCAGCAGGCAGACGCAGAGGGAGAAGCTGGCTGCCAGCTGAGCAGAGAGCCCAATGTGGGGCTCAGTCCCAGGACCCTGAGATCATGACCTGAGCTGAAGGCAGATGCTTAACCGACTGGGCCACCCAGACACCAAGATCTTTTTGTTCCCTTCACGGGCCCTCCTCAGAATGGAGCATTGCCACTCAATTCTGTGCAAACACAGAAGACAAGAGTCCTTCAGGTGCATGTAGCCCAGCCCAGAGACTCTTCCTGGCATCTGCTGTGGAGGGCTCAGCCTGTTTTGTGACAGAATACAGTGTGCACATATTTGGTGTAATTCTGAATAAAGGAGTCCTGCCTTAGGAAGTAGTTGATGGGAGAATCTTTAAGGTCTATTTTAACTCTTATTTTAATTTTTTTTATTTTTTAGGATTTTATTTTAATTCCAGTTAACATAGTGTTATATTAGTTTCAGGTGTACAATATAGTGATTCAGTACTTCCATACAACACCTGGTGTTCATCACAAGTGCCTTCCTTTATCCCCATTCCTTCTACACCCCTCCCCCACCTACCTCCCCTCTGGTAATCACCAGTTCTCTATAGGTAAGAGTCTGTTTCAGTTAGTATCCAAAATATATGAAGAACTTATGAAATTCAACATCTCAAAAACCAAATAATCCAGTTAAGAAATGGGCAGAAGACGTGAATAGACATTTCTCCAAGGAAGACATACAGATGGCCAACAGACACATGAAAGGATGCTCAATATCACGCATCATCAGGGAAACAGAAATCAAAAGTATGATAAGATATCACCTTGCACCTGACAGAACGGCTAAAACCAACAACTCAAGAAACAACAGGTGTTGGTGAGGATGTGGAGAAAGGGGAATCATCTTACACTGTTGGTAGGAATGCAACCTGTTGCAGTTACTGTGGAAAACAGTATGGCGGTTCCTCAAGAAGTTAAAAATGGAGCTACCCTATGACTCGGTAACTGCACCACCAGGCAGTTAGTTTCCCAGAGAACACACAAACACTAATTCAAAGGGATACATGCACCTCGATGTCCATAGCAACATTATCTACAACAGGCAAATTATGGAAACAGCCCACATGTCCACTGATGAATGGATAAAGAAAATGTGGTACATATACACGATGGAATATTACTCAGCCATCAAAAAGAATGAGATCTTGCCATTTACAACAACATGGATGGAGCTAGAGGGTATTGTGCTAGGTAAAATAAGTCAGAAAGACAAATGCCGTATAAAGCATATATTTTAATGGTTCTTTAGTGAGATATTAATAATAAGTTTTCTTCCTTTCTTTTTATATACCTTACAATTCCCTGGTGAGAATTATTTTCTCTCCAGTCTTTGAAGATTTTATTCCACCTCCTCCTGGCTTCCCTTGCTTGGGGATATTACCAGCTCAATCCCAGACCACTGCAGAAATCTGTCAGTGCCTTCATCTCACATTTCCCAGCCTCCAGAACTGTGAGGTGGACGTGTTGTTTCTGCCACCCAGTTTATAGTATTCTATTATAGCAGCCCAAGCAGACCAAGGCATCCTTGCTCGAGGAGTTGGATGGCATTCTCCCCAGAGAAATATCATCATCATTAGCACTTTTGAAAAAATTCTTTAACTGAAGATCTTTGGATAGTAAGGGGCAAAAATGTGAGCAGTCCTGAGGTAGGGGAATGAGGAGAGAAGTGGTGAAGTGACTTCACTGTTGGGAGTGTGGAAGTAGGATGCTTCCTTCTGTTCTGAGTGTGGAAGTATGACTTCACCTTGCCTATAATCACAAGAGGAAGAAGGAGCTCCAAGACAGCCGGGTGAGGCCCCCAGCCATCCCTCAGGCCTGGCTCCCAAGCTGCCTAGCTGCTGCCAGCCATCCACAGCCTGCACCCCAGCCCTCTGTTTTGACTCTTAAGGTTTTATTGATTTATAAATATTTATGGTTAAACGCAGGAAGAATAAATAGGCTTTCAACAAGTGAAACTTCAAAAAATTTTCCCTTTGTTAGGTCTTTTTCCTCATTAATTTGTCAACTTCCTAGGAGCTTAGAATAACACATTTAAGAAAATTGTGGGATGATGATATTGGGAAGGCAGAATTCCCAAATGTTGTCTATGTATATTTGAAAATACAGAACACAGTGAGAGAAAGGAAATGTACCCTTTGAACATCTTGAGCATGAAAACACGTTTTGTGCAATGACTGAAGATTCTTTGCAGTATTTATAATAGTAGGAGGCAGCAAAATGGAGAAAAACACTCTAAATACTATAGAACAAGGCCCTGTTGTCTCTGTAGTTTCCTTTGTCTTATTGTTGAGTTGGGTCACTTGGCTCTTCTTCATGTTTTATTGCTGAACTAAATCTGGATATTTCCATAATGCAAGGAGAAAAATGTAGTTTATTTGAACTGTTGTGGTAGGATCCATGTGGTGAATGTTTTATACTCTTTACTAGTCCCACATGTCCTAGAATAACTGCTGCAATGCACCCTGGTCAGGACATACTGTCTCCATGGCCCACGATCATGGGAATTCACATTGTTGCGTCCCCTTTAGAACATGTGGTGTCTGAAATCTAATGTGAAGTTGCGAAAAAGTGTAGGAGTGGGGTTTATGTCATGTGTTATACAAGAAACTTAGAAAATGTGGTGTTTTTTGAATTGCCTTTTACCATGTTTTATCCCGTTAATGTGATGTTTATGAATCACTCTTGTATACACTTTTATTTGTTTTTGTTCTTTCTCAGTAATTTACAGGGCTCTGAAGATCAGGTTATTTTATTTGGGTAGACTAGTCCACTTTCTTTGAGCCGTGCCTGGGTCTATCTTTAATCAGGGACTGAGGCCTTAGTTTTTATTATATAATGTTTCACCAAAGACTGTCATTTTCATATTCGAGAGTGGAAAAGAGCAAAAAGTATTGAAAATTTTCTTGCTTCAAGACAAGTGAGATGATTGTCCTGATTTAATGATGACATTTGTTGTGTCAGTTGAGGAAACAGCACTTTTTTGGCTAATGGCATCTGTGGAATGGTTAAATGTGGCCTTTTGAAATTTGACTTTATCAAATAAGTACGTGTCTGAATATTAGTCATGATGAGTTCCCAGTGAGTCCAGTACTCACAGTTACTGGCCTCAGTCTATATTAACTATATAATTTTTTTACTCTTTTGATGTAGTTGTGAATACAAAGAACTGGTTTTTATTGGACTATATTGCTATTTACTGGAATTTTAAGGTAAAAATTAGAAAACCAACTCAGAAAGTGTTGACATAAAACCAACATTTGTTTTAGGTGAAAATATGTATTTTTTTTTTAAGATTTTTATTTATTTGACAGAGAAACACAGCCAGAGGGGGAACACAAGCAGGGGGAGTGAGAGAGGGAGAAGCAGGCTTCCTGCTGAGCAGGGAGCCCGATGTGGGACTCGATCCCGGGTCTCCAGGATCATGACCTGAGCCGAAGGCAGTCGCTTAACCAACTGAGCCACCCAGGCGTCCCGAAAATATGTATTTTTATATAAATGATCATTAAAAGTTTAGTGCATTTATTTGAAAAATACCATGACCATTTATATTACACAGATATACTGGAATAGAATTTATCATTGAAAGACTAAAGTACTTTGTATGAAAAACTCTTTATATGAACTCTCTCACTTAAATCTCACAATAATCCTCTGAAGAAGGTAATTCTCAACCCCACTTGAGCACAGAGGAAAGGGAGGCATACAGAAGTAAACTGTCCAAATGTTGGGAATCCAGGCAGTGGCACTCCACAACTTTTCACTGCAGTTCTTTACTACTTCCTTAAATTCTTTCTTTAAAAAGAGAGGTAGAACGTTTCTGGGTCAATATACCTTACTGGGCACACTATGTTACTTAATACCCTTTCCTTCCTTCCCTCCCATTGAGTCCCTAGAAGGAGGGCCCAGGTTCTGTGGGAGCTGATAAGTAAGAAATGTTACTATGTTACTATGATATTGCAACGTTGCATTGCAACATAAGGAGGCGATGCCTCCAGAAAGAGTTCTGGGAACCTTGAAGATCCTTCTGTGACCTCATTTTTGCATTTATTTTCTTTATGCAGAATCTTGTTGTGGAGAGGGGCAGCTGATTCTGCTTTTGTTAGGCATGTGTACAATAGAGATAATTTTCATGGCTCAAAGGGAAGAACTAAAAGGCTAGTAGGCTTTGCATTTTCAAATTTTGGATATTCTTCATATGATGATGGAACATTGATGAGCTTTGGCCATCAGTTCCTGGAAATTGCTGGTCATGGCCAAACCAACGTCTGGTATAATTAACTGTAATACATACTTTGGAGATTAGCCAGTTACATGGGCCAGAATTGTTATTAGCTCACATTGACTTATCAGTGTGCACATATATATTTCTACAAATTCAGTGTGTTCTGTTATTTCTCTCAAAACACTGGCATTTTCTTGTAAGAGCCTTGCATGTGTTTTTCTCCAACATTAGAGTCTTAAGGTTTAGTATAATAAATTATTATGCCAACAGATATAAAATGATCTGTCCATTGGGGTATTCAGCATAACATATTGGTTAGCTTTGTGATTATTTACTCTTCACAACTAGCTCAACAGACATAATGTCTTTACACAGTCTGTAGCTAATCAAATGTTACAATAACAGCAGATACATTTAGAGGTCTTTGATTTCTAATTTGGCCCAAGACATGTCAGTTAAAGCATAAAGATGATGGCCACATGGATTAATTGAAAGATAAGCAAGGGCAGTATTAAAAACAAATTAATTAAGATGAAAAACTTACTGGAATAAAGGAGGTATACAGAATTGCAATCCAAAAGTAATTTACGTAGTATATATTGGATTTTTCAGCTAAAGTAGAAACTCTAGTTCATGGAATTTTAGGACTGGAAAGGAAGTTTGTGGTAGGCTGAATAATGGCCTTGAAGAGTCCACCTACAATATCTCAAACCTGTGGATATGTTACTTCACGTGGTAAAAGGGGCTTTTCAGATTTAAGGGGAGGATTTTCAGGTGGGGAGACTACCTTGGATTATTTGGGCAGGCCCATGCCATCACTAGGGTTCTCAGAGAGGAAGGAGTCAGAGAGTCGTGGAAGAAGTCATAATTGAGAGTCAGAGGAAGTGATATGACCATGGAGGCAGAAGTCAGAGGAATGGATTCACAAGCCAAGGAATGGGGACCACCTCTGGAAGCAGGAGAAGGCAAGGAATGGATTTTTCCCTAGATTCTCTAGAAGACACGCAGCTGTGCCAACACCTTGATTTCAGTGCAGGGAAACGGATTTTCTGCTTCTGACCTCCAGAACTGTAAGATAATTGATCTGCGTCATTTTAAGTTAGTAAATTTGTGGTAATTTGTTACAGCAGCAATTAGGAAACTAATACAGACCTTAAATATCATGCAGTATAGTGATTTAAAGTCTTCCTTAAGTCTTACAAATCAGGTTTTGTGAAGAGGATTGGACCTGGGGGAAGGAGGAAACACTTACTGGTGATCAGTAAGATTGGGAGATTAGGAGAAATTTTCGGCGTTCAAGATTTGTTATTCACATTTCAGAAGAGCACAAATGAGTAATTTGTGGCAATTATAGCACTGCCAGCTTGAAGTAGAGTGCTTCTTGTAGTTCTGGAAATCCTAAATTTCATTGCTGTCTCTTACTAGTGGTTAAGACCATTGCTTTTAATCCTTCCCAATTCTTCCTTAAACGAAGGGCTGTCTCAGCTGCGACCACTGTCTTGATAATGTCCACTGCCAGACAGCCGTCCTTTGCGTTTGAGTGGGAAGTACTCTTGAATCCTTTTTGTACTGAACTGGTGGATGGTACGTCAGCTCATGTCGAGCCTCTCTCTTCCTGACTCCAGAGAAGAAGATGGACATTTTCTGTAACTGGGACATTTGTTTTTAAATAATTAACAAAGTATTGTTTTTAATTAAAAAATTTTTTTTTATTCTAATTCTTTTCTGTGCATTTGAAAACCATTTTCTTCTGTTCTATGAAAATGAGGATGATTTGGTCAACTTCTGTTTTTTTTGGTCTGCTTGAAAATCATGTTTGCCTTTTTTCGAGCCAGTTGATCTTTTTTCACTTAGAGTGTGTTATTTTCTAGGTCATTAGATGTTTTGTGTTTCTCTTGAACCTTAGCCAAGTACCCTGTGATCCTTTTCAACCATAGCTCCTAGAACTAAATCTGTTGTGTAGTTTTTTCATTGGGTCTAGTCAGTGATACAAGTAAGTGTACCTTTTCACGAGTGTAGAGAACCATCCTGCCATTCACAAAATCAAGCACCTTTGAAACTTCCATTCATCATGTCTTGTCTTTTTCTAAATTCATGCAATCAGCAGGCTTAGGAGTATATTTTAGTTATTTCAATAAATGCACTTTCTCTCTAGCTCTGTTTTTTATATTCATGCTTAAAGTACTATATTATTATTTTTTCTTTCTTACTTACTTACTTTTTTTTTTTTTAAATAGACTCCATACCCAGCATGGGGCTCAAACTCACCTCCCCAAGATCAAGAGTTGGATGCTCTTCCGACTGAGCCAGCTAGGTGCCCCTAAAATACTGTATTATTATTATAGTATTAAAATGACATTTATGTTCAGATTTGAAGTTTAGTAATAATAAGCCCCATTTATTGAGCATAAGCTTGGGTGCCTGGAGAATTTTTTAGAAAATGTTTTGTTATTGCCACTGTAAAAAAATACTAAAATTTTGAAGTAGGTACCCCAACCAAAGAGTCCCATTTGACACTGCAGAAATGCTTGCTCTGAGACAGTGTGAAAAGAGCCACAATGTCCTGAATACAGTTTGCATTATCACATGAAGGGTGGGAACATAAATTGTCAGTATTTTGTTTTCTTTTGTTTTCAGGAGTGATTGAAAACTGTTTTGGTATCGATTATGACATTAGGAGAGCAATGTGCAGTTTAAAAAGAAAGCAATCTCATCTTTATAATAAAGTTTTTTTAAAAAATATTTTATTTATTTATTTGACAGAGAGAAACACAGCCAGAGAGGGAACACAGCAGAGGGAGTGAGAGAGGGAGAAGCAGGCTTTCCTGCCGAGCAGGGAGCCTGATGTGGGGCTCGATCCCGGGTCTCCAGGATCATGACCTGAGCCGAAGGCAGTTGCTTAACCAACTGAGCATCCCAGGCACCCCAGCAATCTCATCTTTAGAGAACATTTTAAAATTGTGCACACATGTTGCACTGTTACAGTCCCCAAAGTGGCAAGAGAATTTGTGGTTGAAGAACTTAAAACCTTATGAGGTGGTGAGTTTGGGTGTTCGGTGGTCTGGAGTGAACTAATGACTACCCTTAATTTTATTTTCACTAAAACTACAGCTAGCCCACTGAGGGAAAGATGATGAAGTAGTTGAAAGAGATGAAATAATTCATTCTATCCAAGTAATTTCTAACTCCCTCCCTGGGTGATTTTTCAGAAATGACTTCCCCAGCGTTCCATTCGTCGGGTGCTCATAAATGTTTTACATTGTGGTAGATACTTTGTATGCTGTAACATATTTTTATCCAGTGTCTCTTTGTTCCTGCAGATATTTAATTTATTTTGTTTTATAGCTCGAAGCATTGTTGAAACTTTCTGGGCTCTCAATTAGTCTCAAAGAACACTGTGAATTGGATTTTTGGAATTCTTTCAAGCAGAGATAAATAGGTGTTTCTCAAGCCTGTTCTACATAGTTTTCCGTAGCCCTTCGCTGGATGTGGGCTTATAGTAACAACTTGTTACTACTTGGTAGGAAAACTGAGACAGAGAGTCCTTAAGTGACCTGCCTGACATCAGCATAACTAGTAAACTGCAGCTGTTAACAAGCAAAATACCTCTCAGATTACCTGACTGCACTACTGTATTGTATAGTAGCTAAACGTTCAGGAAGACCTGAGTTTGAACCCCAGCTCAACTATGTCCTGAAAAAGTTGTACAAACTGCACAACCTTTTGCCAAGAGCCAGCAGTAACTATTGTGTCAAAAGAGATCTCCCTTCTTGCTTCTATTTGTCAGATAGAGGAATGCAGCTCCACAGGCTTGTGTATTTAACTGAGGGCGGGCCTTGCATCACCTGCTCTACATTCTAATTCTTGTTAGAGATTTTTAAAAGATGATTAGGGATAGAATGAAATAATATATGATAAATCATTTATAAATTGTATTAAAAGAAAAGAGCATGAAGTGTTAACTTATTTTAAATGAAGTTAATTTTTTTCCACCATAAAAAGTGTATGTTTTCCTCATTTTGGCAACTGTGAACTGGGAAGGTTCCCGCTGGGCTAAGGACATTGATCTCATTGCCCTCTTAGCCCTTCACAGTTTCCCTGAAGCCCCTCAATGACACGGTTTGATCCCCCCACAACAGTGTACATTCCTATAGAAAATTGAGAAAATATATTTTAAAAAGAGGTAAAGTAAAATTATTATCTCTAGTATAACTGCTTAGAGGTAACTTTTGTTTCCTTTCAGCCTGCAGTTTCTGTTTCTGTTTTTGTTTGTTTGTTTGTTTTGTTTTGTTTTTAACATAAATTGTTTTCGAGGAACATTTAGTGGTCCTAGAAGGAAGATGATACAAAAGTGAATTTGACAAAAGAATACCTGACACTTGATGCCCTTTCCCCCTCCCAATGACAAGACCCCTAATAATTTAGGCTCTTCATTATCACCTTTACAGATGTCGAAAATAATTTATCAGCTATTTGGACAATATAAAAGGCCATTTTAAAGCTCTTTTCAGCTCTACTTTTCGGGAGGGGTCAATTCGTCTGTGGCTTTAATCTGTTCCTTACAGGACCCGTGTTAAAAGTGGGGAGGCTTGACTTGGCAGCAGTTACCGTGAAAAATAAAAGGGCATCTTAAATGACCATGACTTTTGTATGAGCCAGCGGTGTGTTGTGGCAGCTCTAAATACCGATGCAGACTTGAGTATTGTCAATGAAGGATCTCAGGATGACCTTATACCAGTTAGAATGGCCAAAATTAACGGGACAGGAAACAACAAGTGTTGGGGGAACCCTCTTACACAGCTGGTGGGAATGCAAGTTGGTGCAGCCACTTTGGAAAACAGTGTGGAGATTCCTTAAAAAATTAAAGATAGAGCTATCTTATGACCCTGCAATTGCACTACTAGGTATTTACCCCAAAGATACAAATGTAGTGAAAAGAAGGGCCATATGTACCCCAATGTTCATAGCAGCAATGGCCACAATCGCCAAACTGTGGAAAGAGCCAAGGTGCCCTTCAACAGATGAATGGATAAAGAAGATGTGGTCCATATATACAATGGAATATTATGCCTCCATCAGAAAGGATGAATACCCAACTTTTGTAGCAACATGGACGGGACTGGAAGAGATTATGCTGAGAGAAATAAGCCAAGCAGAGAAAGTCAAGCATCATATGGTTTCACTTACTTGTAGAGCATAAGGAGTAACATGGATGACAGTGGGAGAAGGAAGGGAAATGTGAACTAGGGTAAATCAGAGAGGGAGATGAAGCATGAGAGACTTTAGACTCTGAGAAACAAACAGGGTCTTGGAAGGGAGGAGAGTGGAGGGATGGGTGAGCCTGGTGGTGGGTACTGAGGGCATGTATTGCATGGAGCACTGGGTGTGGGGCATAAACAATGAATCTTGAAACTGAAAAAATAAAATAAGTTATACATATAAAGATCTCAGGATTGGTCTGTGCATCTAGATCACAATATCCAGCATATTATAGTCACTTTGGGGGACTGAGGTTTGAGCTGGATATTGACAATGTAAAAACAGATGAGTGGGACAGGAGTGGGTCCTGTCAGCATTGAGTAGTTGAAAGAATTGAGGGTGTCTTGCGTAGTAGACATCTAGGAGAACTCAAAGGAATCCACATATGAAAGAGGGAGTAGACTCATTAAGGCTCCAGATGGCAAAACTACAGACCTTGGGAAAGCAATGAGATGGGGTTCTCTTGACTGAATATGAGTGTGTGTGTGTGTGTGTGTGTGTGTGTATGTGTGTGTGTGTTGAGAGAGAAAGAGAGAGAGAGAGAGAGAGAGAGAGAGAGAGAGAATTATTGGGATCATCTAGTAATGGAATAGATCTCTGGAAGGATTAAGTTTCTGGTTACTGGAAGTATTTAAGCTGAGGTTGGATGGATCCCTGCCAAGAACTACAACAAAATGCATTTCTTTGCTGCATTTATTCACCCAATTCACTGACTCACTCCTTATTGAACCCTTCCTAGTGTCAAGCATGGTGCCCAGTGCTGAGGAGACAGAGATCAATACTGTGGGCAAGAGGCTAGTTTAAATTACCCCAAAGATCCCATTATGGTCTTGGTTGGAAGAAGTTGCCCCTGATGCTTCAATTTCTTTTGCCTTAATAGAAGTGTGGAGCTCTGATTTGTGTCTTACTCTCTCTTTGAAACACTCCAGCATGTTGCTATCACATTTCTCCTGGGATGTGGAGTTATGCTTCATATCACTCTCGGAAAGATTGGAGGCCTTTAACTCCCGTACATGACAATATTTTATTTCTCTAGCTTTCAACATAGAGGTTAAAGTTGAATGTGGAGTCAGCTTTTGATGGAATCATGGTGATTTTTCATGGCATATGTTTAATTCCAAGCTGACTTACATAAGTTTTTAAAGATGCAAGATTTATCAGAAAGTATCATGAAAGAACATAATGCTTCTTAAATGTAAGGTGATATTATTTATTAATATTGTTGGAAATTCATTGTACTTAAAACATATGAAGAGTCAGGTTCTAAGGTTACATTTATTTCTCGAAAGGAGTTATCATTTGTGTATAACGAGAGATTAAACTTCCAACTTCAATATTTGTAGATTGATCATATATCTGGGTGAATTCTAGCTCCTCTTGTAGAGATCAGATAATACCAGGAGAGTAGAGGTGCCAAGAACAAAGTGTGCAGATTTGGAGGTGATGTGGGGGTCTCCGTACATTTTGGCCCATCATGTAAGGCCAACTGTTCATTTGTTTCATGTCTAGGTTTGGAATTCACCCAGTTGCAGGCCGGATGCCTGGTCAGCTTAATGTGCTGCTGGCTGAGGCTGGCGTGCCATATGATATTGTGTTGGAAATGGACGAGATCAACCACGATTTCCCAGGTAAGCAATGGGGGCAATGGGAAAGCTTGTTCTTAGTCTGAATGAAGTGATACCAGTCTTAGGACATAAATTGTGAAATTACTGAAGACCTACTAGTCAAATGAAGAGTAACCTGCTCCTAGTGGGTGTGCAGTTGAAATGAAATGAATACGAAATGAAATAAATGAAAGACAGCACTGAATAGGGTACAAGAGGCATGTGAGTGGGAAGGTGGTTTTGGGCTAGGAGGAGATCGGAAAGGTGGTGAAAATCTCGGGGAACAGGGACAGTGGAACTCATTGCAGAGGGACTCTGAAGAGACTGGGCTTTTGGACCCAGGTTCTCACTCTCAGTTTAGAATCTAGATACTCAGCCTCAGATTCCTCATTTATAAAATTGCTTCTGCTGATAACTTAATGTCTAATTCTCGTCAGCGTCTGATTTCCAATTGTACCAACTCAGGATCAAGAAAGTAGCGTCTGTTTTCTTTTAAAGTACCAGGACTTCGCTAGATAAGGTGCCATACTTTATGGCTGTCATTGGGTAGATGTTGAATGTTAATGACATTTGGCTCAAGATTATGTTTGTTAAAATTAAACCGGTTCCCTCTGGCAAGTATCCACTGTAAACTTAAAAAATACTGTTTATTAGAGAAAAATAATGAAGTTGTGTGTACATCTACATTCACATGGCATTTTTGGCAAAGTTCTAAAGTGATTTATATTATAGTCCTTAAAGAGGGAGTTTGGGCCATTTTACACCCCCTTTCAGATTTCACTGTTGCTAAATTATGTGTGAAACCTGCCAGTACCAGCAATAACGGAGACAGCTTTAATACATTACGGACCCTTAGACTGTTTTGTTGTAAACATCAAGTAGCATCTTATGTGGTCATTTTAAAAGATGAAAATGGGATGCAAATCTTATAAAATAATGTAACTGGCAAGATCGTTATGGGATAATAAAAAACTATCAAGTCAGGTTAGGTAGATCCACTGAGGGGAGGGGAAGCACGGCAATGCAAGCTCCGGTCACGGTGCTCACGGTCCTGTGTTGAGACACAGGACCTCCTGCTTTTTAGCTGTGTGACTTTGTTTAGGTTACTGAGCCTCTCTGATGAAGCTGCTCTTTGTATGGTATCTGGCACAGATATGCGTCCTATAAATATTAGCTCCTGTTATTGTCGTTTTAAAGTCCATATCACTATGATTTGCCTGAAAAAAATGAAAGTGACCCATTTGAGTTTTTTATCTTCTCTTTTCTTCCTTTATAATGTAGACACTGATTTGGTCCTTGTGATTGGAGCCAATGACACTGTGAATTCAGCAGCTCAAGAAGACCCCAATTCCATTATTGCCGGCATGCCAGTCCTCGAGGTCTGGAAATCAAAGCAGGTAAGGCTTCAGACTTATGTTTCATTCTAATCATCAGATGTCTCCTAAAACATGCACACAGAGCTGTCCCGGTTCACATGGTGAGGAGCGCCGCTGCCTTTTTGGGAGCCCCAGGAGCTAGAGTGGGTGTAGGGCCCCGCTGTCTATATCCAGCTTCTGACTGTTCGGTGGTCGCCAGAGAACCCAGGTAAATGCGCCAGTCACCATTCGAACTAGATGATATTATGTGGGTGGATTAACAAAATCTGAAACCACAGCTGAAAAAAGAGCTGTGAGCTTTTGGAATGAGTCTGGCTGACTTCCAGACAGAGTCCAGTGAAGCAGATGGCTTCCCTCTGGGACAGTGAGTCAGTATCATTGCCTTCATATATGAAGACGAGCACATTTTTTCACTTAATTGTTTTGAAAGAGAATTTGTTGTTGTTGTGGAGTGTCCAGAAGAAAGGTGATTTAGAAATCCAAACTATAACATGGCTTAAGGAAGCGAGGCCTGCTCACGCACCTCACCTCTGTGGAAGCTAACTGCTGGGTTGTAGAGAACTCACTTGTCCATTTTCCCTGCCCTGGTGGAGGGCAGGTCTCTTCACCGCTCTCAGATCAGATCGGCATTTTAACTGTCATAATGATGTGATGTATGTTTCCCTTTAATTTTGTTTCTTTTTATTGTAAATATGTCAGCTTGAAATTTGTGGTGGATGAGATATGCACTTGTTCATGTGTAGATGAAAAATTATTGCACTGGTCATCAATAGTTGAGAGTTTGCAGAATGCATTACTATACTAAGGCTGTGTGAAGTGGGAGTAAATTTATATTGCTTTCAGTTTTGGATAGATTCCATATCCCAGACTACCATAGAAGGGCTTTCCATTTCCTTAAGAACTGACTTGATATCTAACTGAATGGCACCATCCATAATTCATGTAATTGTGAATCACTATAACACAACAGTATTAGAGATAGGCTTACTTCTGTTTTGCTTTGTAGGAGCATAATATTAGTTATTAGCTCTGTCTTGCGATGGGCCAGATTGCTCTTTGGGCTTTCTTTGTGGAACCTTCTGATATACTTTAAAATGATGGAATAAAAATCATCCCATTTTCCCACTCAGCTACATTTATCTTAGGATCTGTAGCAGAAGTTTATACCCAAAGTTTGTTCTCTTAAGTCTATTCAGAGAATGATACTTATTTTTTTAACTAGAAAATATTACACAGTCTTTACGGAGAAAAGCACTGAGAAGAAAAATCTCTATTAATATGATTTTTGTCTATGGATATGAGTATGGGCACATTTAAAAATAAAAGTTAATACAATGTAAACATGCATTTGAAAACATTCCCTGTGTGTTGTAGAAGTCTGTGTGCTCAGGAGTTGGTCATGGTATGTGCCTCATTCAAAGCTGCCTCATTCAAAGCTAGGGCCGGGCAGTCTTCAACAGTCACGTCCTGGTCAGGTCTGTTAAATACATTCGCTCTCTCCCTTCGTCTTTGATCCTTAGGTCATTGTTATGAAGAGGTCCTTGGGTGTTGGCTATGCTGCAGTGGACAATCCAATCTTCTACAAACCTAACACAGCCATGCTTCTAGGCGATGCCAAGAAGACATGTGACGCACTGCAGGCAAAAGTGAGAGAATCCTACCAGAAGTAAATTTTTAAGACCAAGCTGTTGTCTGACAAAGCCACCTCTTCCATGCTGGGAACAGGCAAATACAGTATCACTCTGTACGGCTGATACACATCTGTAGCAAAGCTCTTAGAAGAAAAAGAAGACTGAAGAAAGCAAAACAAGCAGGGAGATTTTTCAGGAGCAGTGATCCCTCGATTAAAAAAAAAGATAGAAAATTCTACGTGTCTTTCTGTGCATATTTTTTGCGTTATGAATTCCAAAAGTATTTTATAAAAGAAGAAAGAACAGCCTTATCTTAATTGTAACCCATTTGGATTTTATTTTTTAAATTCTTCCTCAGTAGTCAGCAATGTTTTAAGAATTAAATCTTTAGGCTCTTAGTACTTATATTATATACATGGTTCTGAAAAATCTGACCCTGTAAACATTACAGCTGCCTTCACTTATGTTTTTACAACAAATGCTACTTATTTAAAACTTTTGTCAACTGAGTTACCCTCTTACCATATAACCATAATCTGAATTAACCATATCAAATTGACTTCCAACTTTTCGAAATGTACTTCCAATTCTAGGTTTCAGGGGTGTATTTTCTGACTTCTGTTTTAATACATTAAAGGACTAGATAATCTTTCAGAAATGCTGGAAACATCATTTGCTTTGTATATTTCATCAGCACACCAATGAAACGTGATTTGAAATCAGTATTGTATTTTTAAAAATGCCATTTCCAATCAGAGGTCTTTTTAAAATTTCCATCAGTGTATAACGTGTATTACTGTATTAAGTGCACTTGAATGGAATTCAAGTATTTGACTAATAAAATGAGTTCATCATGTTTGCGTAGAGATGTAGCAATTGTCTCCTAACAAAGGGCGAAAGTGAATAGTTCTGCCTGTTACTAACATCTGGGGAAGACTTGCTACTATGAAATAGATGAAATTAATCGGTCTCTTAACTGTTGGCAAGAGTTGTTTCTTTTTTTCCCCCCAAATCACAGTGTGTTTGGAGGTCTTACGTAATTGATGACATTTGAGAAAAATGGTGGCACTTTTTTAAAGCTACTTCTTTGTTTATCTGAGCACCAGTAAAGATCATGTCTTTTTGCAGCAAAAGTGTAGATTTTCTTTGTGACTTTTCTACTGTGCCAAAAGCTCTAAAGAGGTGAATGTCTAAGGAGTACTGGGACTATCGGCCTCTCTATAGAACTAATTTGATACTAAGTTTCTCAAAACAATTATAAACACATAAAAGCTATTCCTAAACCAGGAAAAGAAATAAATGGTGTGAAATTTTTACTGTAATGCTCACATTTACTCAGTTTACATCTCGCAGTATCTGCTGGTTTGGTACCAGCTCCTGTTTTGCTGTGCCTGAGATTGAGATGTATGTGTGTGTGTGTGTGTGTGTGTGTGTGTCTGTGTGTGTGTGTGTGTGTGTGTGTCTGTACATGTGTTTTAAGGCAGGAAAGACTCCTCTTTAATTTTTAAGTGGTAAATGTAATTTGCTAATGGATCTCAGGTCATTAGTAACCTCAAGTTTGGATTATATCATGAAAGTTCTACTAGAAAAAAATAAATACTATCTTTATTTATGTCCTTTTCCCTTTCTCAAAGTAGTAGGTACATCTGGAAAGCAGCAACTTGGATTGTTTTTTGTTGTTGTTGTTGTTTTTGAGATAATTCCTGCCTTCAGTTTACACTAAAAATAATTATACTTGGATTTGTTTATTTTTGTTATTTACAGTAAGTATTTTTCCATGTTTTTAAAAGTCAAGACCTCATTCTTTGCTACTCATTAGTCCTTGGTCATCCAGTTGTGTTAACTGAATTGAACCAACATCCAGTTGGTTTTATTTTACTTTATTGGTTAGGGTATTTAAGTGAATTTGGATATATAATTTCTTAAAGTAATACTCCTAAAAGTTGGTGGCCTTGGATTACTTATGGTAAAGTCTAATATCAACAAAAATAATCTTCATCCATCCTGTTTTATTATTTCTTTTTTCTCCTAAGTTATATAACTGAAAGATCTGACCTCTTTTTATTCTTGTATTGCTCATAGTGTGTATTGCTATTCAATTAGAAATATTTTTTAAAATAAATCCATTATACTCCACAGTCTGTTACCAAAAAAAAAAAAAAAAGATATGTAGGCAATGAAAGGCTAATATTTATGTGTCTTTAAGCCTTTTAAATAATCCTTTATTTTCTCTCGTCTTAAATTGGGAGTTTATGTTTAAAGTTAAGCATCTGAGGAAAGAATGTATATAAGTAAATGTGTACATTTTAATACATTATATGTATGTTTCTGTCTAACTGTGGACAGTTTCCTGGCATATAAATCTTTTTATCATTCTCTCTCCACATTTTTTCTAGGGATTGGAATAGAGAGGACTGAGAGGAGAAAGGACTAATCTTTTTCTTCAGTGGGCGTTTCAGGCATTTATGGACTCAGGGAATAACAGTTAGGTATTTGGTAATGAATCTGAGTAGTGGACCTTTGCCTTTCTGATTCCATCCAAGTCATGGCCCTAACTTTTAGATTTTGCTGTTTTATCATCCAACACAAATATGGGATATATTATGTATCAGTCAGCTTTAGGGTTTAGTTCAATTTATCCTATCCCAGAGTCTTATTATGTATAATTAATAACTCATAACCCATGTGTTCATCTGACTGAGAGGCAAATTTTCAAGTCCCTTAAGGCATAAGTCTTATGACTTAAAGCATTTTAGTACTGGAAAGTTGGATAGCTCTTTTGGATAGCTGGGGGAGAAGAGTTCAAATGTCTAATTTATAGCTCTTGCCAGTTTTTCAGAGTCTTTGCCAGTAAATATTATTGGGTCAGAATGGTAAGAGAAAAAACCCTCAAAAAACAAACACCGAACTGTCTTTTCCAGTGGCAGCATATATTCTGGCTGCTCTTTAGGTTCTCAAAGGGAAGAAGGATTAGTTGGATTAAGGAGAGAAAACAAAAAACAAAAATAACTTTAAGTGAAACTTTTAAAGTGGTAGTTTGGTAAAGGAGCAGAAATGGGGGTGTCTGGGTGGCTCAGAGGATTAAGCCTCTGCCTTCGGCTCAGGTCATGATCTCAGGGTCCTGGGATCGAGGCCCACGTTGGGTTCTCTGCTCAGCAGGGAGCCTACTTCCTCCTCTTTCTCTGCCTATTTGTGATCTCTGTCTCTCTGTGGAATAAATAAATAAAATCCTTTAAAAAAAAAAAAGCAGGAATGGTAACATTTGAATTTCGAAACACTTAAGGTTGCTGTTCTTAAACTTTTAGAAGTTACATATTGGGCTAAGGAATTGAACTGTTCACTATTTAAGTGGTTATATAGACATTGTGGTGTATACTGTAATTCTGGTGGAAACCCTTTGGATAAAATAGTGATATAGCTGATAAGATGGTAATTAGAATGCTAATATTTGAAACTTTGACATATAATGATAAGATAGTGATGGGAAAAGATGGATCTTGGTAGATAATTTTTTGGGGGGAAGAGTGGAAAACTATATTGAATAGGTAGAGAAAGTCCAGTTTATGATTATGGAGAACTTTAAAAGCTTGAATTCAGGTCGTGGGGAGATACTATGTCCTTGTCATGTTGGTTGTGAAAGCATATGACCACTTCATTCTATATAAAATATGTGCATTTCACTTTCTTGCCAAAGATTACAACTTTGAACTCTGTTTTCCAAGTCTTTCCAAAAGCCCATTTCTGAAGAATAATAACTAATGAAAAGATAGCCTAAAGGATGTGGAGTCCAGTTGGCCCCGGATATTTCAGATTTTGCTCAGAGACCAAGCCAACCCTTCAGAGATGTAGGTGCTTGGGCTGTGTTGTGTGGGTCATTGTGGATAACAACGACATGAAGGTACTGGAATGGAGAGGGGGTGGAGAGGGATCCAGCTCACCTAAAGGGACTCTGAGTGTGAGGGAAGTATATGTGGCAGCAACAGAATGGTGGGGAGTGAAAGTCGTTGTCACGGACTGAGAAGAGTTGATGTGGATTTGGGGTATACAGGTGACACAAGGGAAGATGGTGTCTAGTTCCTTCCCCCAACAATGGAGAGACATGAAAAAAGAATCGAGAACTTAGAGCAAGAGGTTGGAGGTGTTCCTATTTATTCTAAAGACAGAAGAGAAAGATCTAAGAACTTGCTCATCTCCTTCCTGTTGAATTTGGGAAGATGAAAAACAGCAGCAAAGTGATTTGATGTATCGGGATTAGGAAAATCCTGTGGAAATGGACCATCCAGAAATTCAAATAAGGCCATCCTCCCCCTACAATCCACCTACTTTGTTTTTGGCTTCCTACAGGAACAAACAAACAAACAAACAAACTTGGAGCTTCTCCAGTAAGGTGCAGAACTTGATTTAGCTGGTGAACTTTTATCTAAATCAACCCTTTTCTGGACCTGATTTTCCAAAAGCCAGTGAACCACCGTCAGTCAGCCTTGCCTTTTCCCCCTTCTTTCCTCCAACTAGGGAGTGCACTTCTCACAAGAGTACAGTGCTTACACCGTGTAGCAGGGTCTGTGCCTGGTGAATTCCATACAAACCTTGTGATTCTCACCCTCCACCATACACGCACACGGACCCTGGCTTCAAACTCAAAGGTCACCTCAAACCTCTAGAGAAATGGGAGAAAGTCTGACCGGGTGAGTGCCTTGCCTTATGTGGGGAGGGAGATAACTTCTTCCCTGGAGGGATGAAACAGAATGTCATGGTTTTATTTTAGAATGTTTTGACACTACTCTGTGAGTTTACTGGAACATTCTGCTTTAGAAATCATCCCTTCTAGAAGAGGCCTTGTAAAGTTTTCAGGGCTTTACTGATTCATGGAAAATTTAGTTCTTGCAAATTATAGTCGGCTCTGTGGTTTTGTCCCATTGGGATATCTATAAGCATGGAAGCTTAAACATACTTGAGGTCCACACCCTTGTATCTCATTAGGGATAACTGCTTCATTAGTGTTGGGTATAATTATAGTAACTTGAAAACACGGTCATATAAGGATTAGAAATATCGTTGTATATGAGACTAATAGAACAAAGACTATGACAAAATCTTATGGAAGTCTTATTCTGCACGTAAGAATTTTAGCGTACCTGTACCGCTTTGGTCCTTGCTGTCGGGCATCTTGCCCCGAGACTGTCTATGTAAACATCACAGGTGGATTTTGATGATGAATATAGGACCAGTGGCTGGATAATGGCATCACTATGAAAAGTGCCACTACTTTCTACATAATGAACCATGTTGGGTAATGCTTATGTTTCTGGAGTGTCTCACCTATTGCTAAATTAAACATAATGGCATTTTAATAAGTATTTCCCATGGGCCTGGAGGGAGGGTAGTGACTTTTGTTTGTGTTCTACGTGGACTTTTGTTTAGGACTCATTATCTGGGAGTTTCTCTTAACCTTTTTTTCTTTTTTTTTTTTTAATTCCAGATAGAAAGACTCTGCCTTCTTACTCATTGTAGTAGCTGAGTGGGTAATATTAACAGCAGCTACTAGGTAATGAGTGCTCATTTTTTATTTAAAGATTTTATTTATTTATTTGACAGAGAGAGAGCTCACAAGTAGGCAGAGAGGCAGGCAGAGAGACAGGAGGAAGCAGGCTCCCCACCGAGTAGAGAGCCCAACACGGGCCCTGATCCCAGGACCCTGAGATCATAACCTGAGCTGAAGGCAGAAGTTTTAACCCACTGAGCCACCCAGGTACCACGACTGCTCATTTTGTGTTAGGCACCATCCTGTCCCCATTCTGTGAGTTTTCAGGACCTCTTACAGTAGAAAATGGTGCCCTGGACCTGGCTGGCAGCAGGGTCCTCTCAACCATTCTGTTGACGTCTGTCAGGCAAAAGTAGCTCAAGGAAAGATGGCACTCACAGACGGGAGTAACCTTGTAATACTAAATGATTTAAATGTGTTTTTTTAAAAAACCCATTTGAAAGTTCAGCCAGCAGAGGCCAACCACTTACAAAATGACAGAAGTGTGGATTTCCGGGAGGAAGCCAGTGACGGCTGTTTGCACACCCGGCATGATGAGTTGATGCCTAGCCAGTCACGATTTGTGCTTCCACCCATTCCTTCCCCGAGCAGCTGCTGCCATTTGCCCCAGACACAAAAACTTAAATCCTGGGGTCGCTTCTTGCTTGGGAGCAGAACCAAGGAGCTTTTGGAGGAGGTTTTACAAAACCCTTCCTAGGTTTTGCTTTCTAGAATCATACCTACCGCAACGCCACGCCTGCTTTGGACTCTCACAGCTTCCCAGCCAACAGCCAGCCAGGCCACAAACTCTGATGGACCAAAATATGACTTTATTTTCGGTAACTGGCTGAATTCCTTTCTTGAACTCCCATTTTCTCCGTTGATGGAAACGTGACCTTAATCCAGGATGTTTCTGTCTCCTCCTACTCCTGGGTGGCACATCTTCATTCACAGGCAAAGTGGGCTGGAGAGCAGGGTGAGTTACAGAGAAGTTGGAGTGGAGTGTGCGGGTCTCTGGTTCTCATCAGTCTAGTCTGGCATCCTCTGACCTAGTTACTCCTCTTATACCTAGTCATGGTTACTGATATCTTTACACATTGACATTCTCTAATTTCCTCTTCGGCCTAAATGAAATAAAAGCAGTTACAAGATAGCTTAAAGCAATATGGAGTAGGAAGAAAGAACTATACAAGGTAGAAGATACCATCATCTCAACATATTTTGGCAAATTTCTCCTATGATTTATATTTGGGGTGAAAGCCTTTGTAGGAGAATAGAATATTAATGTTATTTCTACAAAGAAAGTAGTCAGTGCTCCATTTAAATAAAATGAATTGATTAGAATGCTTTAAGCAAAGAAATTCTGAGGAGCCATTTAATTATTCTCCTGAGACTAACTGAATATGAGCTTTAGGTCAGATACCTTTATTTTTAAAAATTCAGACACTGAGCTGTTTTGGGGAAGGTTTTTCATTTGGTCCTCTGCCCTGCAAGGAATGTAAAGAGCTCTATCATCTCATCTATTAGCTTATCAGCAGTACTTTGGTATTAAGTCTATAGCCAAAGTTGAACTATTCATTCAGAGTTGGAGCACATCTGAAACAAAGACAGAAAGGTCAAAAAAACAGCTCTTTTGATAATTAATGTCTTTTTAAGAACACAAGTTAGCATTTATAGCCCATCTAATTTTTTTGTACTGATGAAATATTTTTTAAAAAAATAGTGATTTCTGTGTATGTTATTAATTGTAATTTTCACTGGGGAAATTGGAGCACAAAACATCACAATGTTCCCCTAATTACCCTGTGGCAGATGGAACAACAAGAACTGTATCTTCTGCCAATTAACTATATTTGTCTTCTTAAATTACAAGTGCTTGGTAAATATCATGATTCTTATTTTATGCATAAACTTTTTGCTTCTTTGGAATAATACATTCTCTCCCCCCCCCCACTGGAAATAAAGAAGTTGAGCAAAACAGAACAAAGAAGATAATATGTTCAAAAGTGCCATGATTTAATATTTTCATGCCACCACTTGAATATGAAGGTAGAATAGACGGCAAGGGACAACAAAGGCCAATCAGGTAGAGAGCTTAGCATAATAGGTGTTCCGATGTACCAGCGTCTGGGGGTTTAGAGGGCTTGTCCAGGTGGAACAGAGGGTGAGAGGGGGAAGTGGCCACTGCTCAGCCTGGGGGGAGATGGGGAAGAAAAGCCCTTGGGAAGAGAGACCAAGGGAACATTTATGAGGTGGGTCAAACACAAACTATGGTAGTTCTTCTACATTCCCAGTGGAGGGAGGGGATGGCAAAGGAAAGAAGAGTCAGAGATCATTGGCATGAGATTTTTGGAAGGGGTATGGAGTAAGGAGTTGCAGTTTAAACTGGAAGAAGCCATAAAAAGAGTTAATGGTAGCACTAAAGACATTTTCTAGACTACAAGGTGATGTAGGAAATTGCTTATGCTTGTAATGTTTTATAATCTATTTCCTCCACCATCGACTCAGTGGGTTTCTTAGCTATAAAACGTATGATCAAGTGGCAGTGAGAAGCTTGGCTGTTACTTATTGTTTGCCATGTGCTGTGCCAGGGAGCAGATACATGTGGGATGATCCCTTGCCGTGAAGTATGGGATGCAGAATTGTAAATTGGTGGAGTGCAAAAACTAAATGATTTGCAAGTTATGGAGGTAGCTCATAGAAGAGAATGATTATTGTTGCCTGGGTAAGAGGAGGGAGTTCTGGGGAGAGATGGTTAGGCACATAAGGAAGGGATGAGCATTTTATTTTATTTATTTTATTTTATTCTTTAAAAGATTTTATTTATTTGAGACAAAGAGAATTAGTGAGAAAGAGAAAAAGAGAGAGAGAGAGAGAGCGCACAAGCCAGGGAGGAGAGTCAGAGGGAGAAGCTGACTCCCCACTGGCAGGGAGCCTGAGGTGGGACTCGATCTCAGGACCCTGGGGCCATGACCTGAGTGGAAGGCAGGTACTTAACAGATTGAGCCACCCAGGTGCCCCAGAACAAGCATTTTATTTTATTTTATTTTATTTTTAAAGATTTTATTTATTTGACAGAGAGAAACACAGCCCGAGAGGGAACACAAGCAGGGGGAGTGAGAGAGGGAAAGGCAGGCTTCCCGCCGAGCAGGGAGCCCGATGTGGGACTCGATCCCCGGTCTCCGGGATCATGACCTGAGCTGAAGGCAGTCGCTTAACCAACTGAGCCACCCAGGCGCCCCTAGAACAAGCATTTTAGATGGGAGAGCTAGCATGTGAAAATTCACTGAATCATGATTTTTCAAAGAAAATAATTCTCTTTATGTAACACAACACAGATTTTTAATTCATAGTTATTAATACTTTAAATAAAAACCTGGTGCCAGAGGACTGTCATTTTCTAGGTTATTGTGGGGAGGATACTTGGAACCAGGACTCTTGGAATAATCATTGTTTTCTAAAAAAATTTTCTACTGCCTTTCAATAGTCATTTGTCAGTTTTGATACTGACAAATCTCTCTTTCCTCACGCAGCTCTCACAAGTAAAATAAGAAATAACATTGCCAATATTTTTCACAATCTATTCCTTCCCCATCTTAGAGCCTGAGTGAAGGAGGAACTCTGTTGTTTGTGTTCCAGAAGGCTCAGGTTACCAAGAAATAGTGGAGTCGGTTGAAACTGGGCAGTGGTTATTCAGTAGTACTAGTCTCTCTACCTTTTCCCAAGGTCTGGGATTTTTTGACTTCTGGGCTGATCTCAGAAGATCAGTCTTTCAGGCCTGTTTCTGATGGGTGGTGACCATAGTCAGTGAGGTTTTGTGTCAATTTAGCTACTCTGGAAGTACGGTTCCTAGAATTTCTTTCCTTGCCTGATTCTAGGTTAGCCCCAAGAGACATAGTGTGGAATTTGGGAGAGGTGGGGCTTGTTCTCAGGCACCTGAGTGGCTCAATCTGTTAAGTATCTGCCTTCCACTCAGGTCATGGCCCCGGGGTCCTGGGATTGAGTCCCACCTCGGGCAGAGCTGTAGCCATACTACTCTGAAGACTTGTTCTGGGCCCGGGTATGGCTGCAGCTTCATGTGCATGGACTTGGAAAGGGCCTCTGCAGGTCACCTGTGTTGTTAAATGTGAGACAGATGAGGGTTCCTATGTGTCCTCATTGTCTCCCACTTCATGTTGCGGTGTCAACCCTGCTCACTGATGGTCACTTCAGGTCCCCAACCAGAAACAGCCAATGGCCTTTCATAGGCTTTCACTTCCCCAGCATCTGCAATTGTGTCAAGTGGCATTCCTGGTAAATCTTTTCTTTCCTATCACTGGTAGTGGTTCTGCTTCCTTGACTGAAAGTTAACTGGTAGAGGTCCCTCATGGCTGGTGTAACTAATGTAACTAATTTCTGATCATTAATGGTGACAAGGGATTGGGATGGCATAAGTAATTGAAATTATAGGTGGTCTTATTTAATAATTTCAACCATTTCTCCTAACAAATATAAAAATCAGATGACTCACATTTCACCACCTTTGTAAATGGATTGAATGATGAATTCAGTGAATGAGTCTTTCATATAGGTTCATGCTTTTCCCAAAGAGCACAATCTAGTGTCCTGGGGGATTAAAACACTTGGGAAAGCTATCTGGTTTTTGCATAGAGTGGGAGTGTGTGAAGAGAATGTTTGCAGGTCTGATAAAAGGAGCAGGCTAAAATTTTCCATGATGTTTTGGTTCTAGAATTTGGTTCTAGAACACATACAGAGGAAGACTATTTTTAGAAATTCCAAGAACTCTTTGTTTTTGCATATGTGAATCAATCCTTCTTTGACTCTGGGCTTCACCATATGCCTCAGTTTGGCCAATGGCATTAACAAGTGACAAGCAGAGAGAGGCTGGACAAGTGCCTATGTATCGGGGCTTGGCCTTTTGGAGAGTTCCTTCTTGGGAGCTTGTGGTCATGCTGAAAGGAACCTTGGGCTGAATCATGAGAGGCAATCTGGAGAGAGTCTTGGAGGATTAGGGGCTTTCTTGGATGTAGCAGCTGAAAGCAGCTGCATGAGCAACATCCACATAACAGGAGAATCACCAGCTGAACCCTCCCAGAATCCTAATAAACAGAATTCTGCGCAATGAGTTTGTGTTTGGGGGTGGTTTGTTATACAGCAATGAAAGATTGAGGCATCTGTGACAAAGTGCTGGTAACCTGGCATTGACTTAGTTCTGACTCTGTCTCCTTTCCTCCTTTCCTTAAATTCCTTCCTATTATGGTTCATTCTTCCACTTCCCCTTTCCTCGTGTGAGCATGGGTGGCGTGAGTTGGGAGACACTTGGAAGCCCTGTTTACTCCAGAATATCTTCCTTCTCAGTCTTTCCTGGTACTTGACACTTCAACATTATTTAAATAATGGTTTTTTTCGTTCTAAGCTCAGAATTTCCATTTCCAAGGATGAATGCACAACTATCCTTGGACGTGTAACATCAGTCTCCATCATTGACGGTGAAGTCAGGGTTGCTTTGTTATTTTGCTTTCCCAGGAAGCAGCTGAGAGGAGCTGGCCCTTCTTGCCGGAGGGCCGTGAGGGCCATGCCCACACATTTACGTCAGTGTGCAAGGCTTTCCCTTTATGTTGTCATCCAGTTAACTACTTCTCTTCCTCAGTTCTCGGCTCTGTTAACACTTTCTTAGGGAAGTGTCCCAGAAGTCCCTGATTAAGTCTATTCTCCTGTGAGAGCCAAATGCCTTCTTCAGAGCAATTTCAATGTAACATTTTTAAAATATACTTACATTTATACCACCTGGGGCCATAGGCTCCAAGGAGATAGAGATCTCCTGTTGATTTCTGCCCACTGGAGTATTCTCATTATTTAGAATATACTCTGAACCACGGAATGTGTTCAAAATATATGTGTTAGAGAAATGAATGAATGGATGAACTGACATTCTGAACAATTTGCTACTCTTTTTTTTTTAATATTTTATTTATTTATTTCACACACAGAGAGATCACAAACAGGCAGAGAGGCCGGCAAAGAGAGAGGAGGAAGCAGGCTCCCTGCCGAGCTGAGAGCCTGATGCGGGCCTCGATCCCAGGACCCTGAGATCATGACCTGAGCCGAAGGCAGAGGCTTTAACCCACTGAGCCACCTAGGTGCCCAATTTGCTACTCTTTTACCTTCTTATTTTAGATATTTTCTGCCTGGATTGGGTATTTTAGTCCTATTGCAGGCAGGAAAGCAGGCCTATGGCATTCTAAAAGCTCTAAGAGACATTTCAAGAGGGGAAATGAAAGTTAAGTGTGCTTTGCTGAAGCTGAGACTTGCATGTAAGAGACTCTCTTACAATGCCTTATCCATTTAAATTCTTAGGCCTGAATGAAGACCTTCTCAGAAGCAAGAAAACTAATAAGAGTTCCCATGAGTACTAGCACACCTTATAAAACAGCCCTGGGCTGCCATAAATATTCCTGTTTTTCCATGCAATAAGAGTTAGAAGCTTCCCTTTCTTTTATAATTAAACAATTTCAGTTTATTAAGGAAGAACTTTAATGCTTTATTTTAATTGAGGTACAACTGACACATAACATTATATTATTTTCAGGTGTACAACATAGGGATTTAATATTTGTATACACTGCAAAATGATCAGTATAGTAAGTCAGAACTATAATGCTTTAATATACTTTGCAGTTCTCACATTCATCTTCATTAAAATAAGTAATTAAACAGAAAATCATGCATAGTGGGTTTACTAATGTGAGCAGAAAAAAAAGAAGAGTTGGAGCTTTATGTTTTATTTTAACATTGCTATTCTGACTTTGAATGGGTTGAACAAGAATGGCAATCATGATTTCGCCAATATTCAATTTATGAATAGCTTTTTATAATCCTCTGAGGGTTGAGAATTCAAAAGATTTTACTTTTATTTCCTTAGGGATAACTGCTGTTTATTCTTTGGTTTAGAGTATCTGGGAAGTAAGTGACCTGGAGAAGCATTTTTCAAATTGTGGCGCTAATGACAGGTAAGAGGAAAACGGTTTCTATGGTCAAAGTTTGGACAATGCTGGATTAAACACAATTCAATGGCATTTTTCTTTTTTTAATTACAGTGACTGATAACATTCATTATAAAGCTCCAAGAAGAAAGGATGTAATAGATAGCAATTCCCACTGTCATATGGACCCCCAATTTTTTTTTTTTTTTAAGATTTTATTTATTTATTTGACGGAGAGAAACACAGCTAGAGAGGGAACACAGGCAGGGGGAGTGAGAGAGGGAGAAGCAGGCTTCTTGCCGAGCAGGAAGCCAGACCTGGGGCTTAATCCCAGGACTCCGGGATCATGACCTGAGCTGAAGGCCAATGCCCAACGACTGAGCCACCCTGGCTACCCTGGACACTGAATTTTAAAATGTAATTCAACATTTTAGTATATATTTTTTGCTTCATGTGCTCTTTGGAATTTAAATGTGTTGTGCTAAACACCTAGAGGTAAGTCTTCTCTTATGCATGTAGTGAGGTATGTCTGTACATTTACCAAATCCCTGGTGACTTATTTCTCTCCTGGCCTTTTCCATAACCACAGCTCTACAACCCTCCTATCCGAGGAACTACTTACTGTGTTCCTATCAGCATGTTAATCATAACAGCTAACATTTGTTGAATACTATGTGCCAGGCATGACTATAAAAACTTTCAATGTGATAAGTCCCTTGAGTAGGTGTCCCATTACAGCTGTAGAAGCTCAGAGTCCAATGAATTTAGTAGGTGGCGGGGTCAGGACTGGAGCCTGGGCAATCTGGCTCTACTCTGAACCACACCACTATGTGGTCATAGAACTGATAATGCCAACTAACTTTTAGAGAACAACATCTTGGTAAGATGGGAACTACTTTTAATTTGTGAACTCTTGGGGATGCTAAACAAAGAAGTGAAGAAATACAGTTTAATGTACCAATTTGACATTTTTTCACTTCATGCATGTGTGTGGCAGTCGATTTTTCTGGAAGATGCCTTCATCTTTTAGAAATACAGTCTGTTTTTTTGGTGTGATGCTTCAAGAAGGATCCTGTGCTTCGTTCCTAGGATAGGAACCACTAGTTTTTAAGTACAGGCTGCTCCTGAGTTTCCTTTTTCTTCCTTCTTCCTTTTTAAATGATGTGGCTCTTAATATCCACATACTCTTTCCATGCTGCCTCTGTTTCTGGTCCTGCTTTTTGCTGTCATCTGAGATCTTGCTTGTCTTCTGCTGGTCCATGTGTCCTACAGTGGTTGCTTCTTTAGAGCAGAGCTGATGGAGTTTTTGCAGAAAATTGTCTTTCATTCTGTAGTTCCTCATATTTTTCTTTGCTAGGCTGATAATTCTGCTAAGTCACATTCTGTTTCCTCTGTATTGCTCCAAAACTTATCTTTCTATACTTGTGTATCTAATAAATGTAAAACTAAAATAAAATATTAAAATGTATTGATTATTAGAGATAGAGCATAGCTGAATTTATATAATAATCTAAGGAGTCTAACCACTATGCTCTTGAGTTTTAATTATAGTTTGTTGTTATTGTTCTAAATTGTGGAACATCATCAAGGTTTTCTAAAACAAGAGAACTTAACATTAACATGACATAGTTTATCTTCTTTATGTAAAAGCTATTTTCTTTACCAGTCCAGCTCTCAGATGGGTGGTTTACTTTTGCCCACATGCTCTTCACTCCTTAAAAACCTTTTTTGTTGGCTCCTACTCTAATCACTTAGCTAAAATCACTCTCTTGAAAGTAAAAACTGCCTCCTTATCATGCAGTGTAAATCTCAGAACTCATTTTCTTGGACATCTCTGCAGCATTTGACATCAGTGACTGGCCGCTTGGACAATAGCTCTTCTCCAGGCTCCTACCGCTGTAACGAACACAGTCTGGGAGCACATCACCTCTGTCATAACACCTGTAGTGCTTTATTTCCTTAAAGTCCATGTCTCCTGGACAGGGAGCTTCTTGAGGGCAGAGACTGTCCTTGATGAATGGTTAGGTGGATATATTAAAAAAAAAAAAAGTCATGTTAGCGTGATGATATAAAAGGGGAGGAAGAAAGTAGTGCATGGACTGATATAGAAAATGAAATGCCAAATATCTACCCCGGGATATTGGTACAGTGAAATGTGCCACTTTATGCTGTCTGAGGACACATAGTGTTTGGTAATAGAAAGGCCAATGGGAACTGGAAATAGAAAGCAAGCTGATTCTCCATTTCTAAAAATTCAAAACAACAACAAGAATTGAAATTCATATTTTTGACCTTAGCCATAATGTTTGCATTTCACAAATCTCTTTCTGTTTTAGAACGGTGGTGAAAGAGTGCTCATTTAGGCTTATTTAGTACAGATTGAATCGTGATCATCAGCAGGAACTGTTCGGTAATTATTCTGCTTCTTCACTAGATGGTGCTTGTGAGCCAATTAGAAAAAAAAGATTGGGTTTATGGTTTATTCACTAAAGGGGAAGCAAGGGGGACATTTGTGAATTAAATAGAATACGGCTATGACAATTAGAAAAATTTAAGACAGCCCTTTAGAATTATTAGAGTACTTGGAGAAAATTTCATTTTCCTTTTTGGTCAAAATATTGAGCTTTTGAAAGAAGAAAAATTCTCATTAAGAACAATCACTAAATTTTGAATGTTTTCTGAGCTAACAGTCCAAACTGAGTGAATTAAAAATTCTCTTTCCTCTCCTTAAAACGCAGCATTAATCTTTGGCTGGGAGCAAAATCATTTAAATTGTTACATGTGGAAAGTAATCATTTTATTTCATAGTGTTATTTTGTGAAATGGGTTATTATCTAGATTTTAAACGGTGTGATAGGCAATATTCCTTTCTTTTCATTTAGAGGCTTTAAGGTGTAGGAGTTGAATGAGAAGGCTATAGATTCACACTGCTTGACTTTACTCCAGATCTGCCCCTTCCTACCTCTGTAATCTTGGGATGTCCCCTCTCCAAACTTCCTTTCCCTCATCTTGGAAAACAAGGGTGCTATAATTTCCACCTTATTGGCCTTTTGTGACAATGTATTAAAAAAAAAGACTTAAAATGGTGCCTGGTGTATAGTAAGTCCTCAAAAAAACGTTAACATTCTTGACATTTCTCATCATGTTTCACTTACCAATGAAGACTGATGTATTCTAATTCACAAAACAATCATGGAAAATGTCAATTTAATTAAGTTTGTGTTTCTCACTTTTTTTTCCCCATTCTAGTACCCTCTCTATCACCACTGTGCTTTTATCTATGAAACTCACTTATATTTACCAAGTGTTCGTTTGGGGCACAAGCTCAGTTGAGGCATTCATGTTCTTGCTCAGGGGCCATGCTCATCTTCTCTATTTCGTTCCAATTTTGGCACATATACTGCCAAAGTAAGCACGAGGCATTTATGTTCTAAGGTGTGGTGGTTGGGATGGCTTAGCTTCTTCTGAACCTCAGGAAGAGACGCTTTCATTTTCTCACTATAGCTCCTGAGAATGAGTGATGGCAGGGACCGACAGCAAACTTCTCCCTGAGGAGCTTCTGTCGGTGACAGAGCCTGAAGGTTGCTACAGTGGATAGCAAGTGCCACAGCAAAGAAAGAAAAGAGTGTGAGGAGGAAATTATCCAAAGGAAATATGTATTCTTCCCCAAATGGTGGCAATATGGACGTGAAAAAGAAAAGGACATACATTTGAATGGATACATCTAAAATTGAAGAAAGGCTATGTCCACGACTAGGAAGAATCAGGAACAAATTTACCAGTCACCATTCTTGTTTACACTTCTATGTGTAGTGCACGTGGATCCCCGTGCCCCAACTGACAGTCATCATCATGTGCTATGATTAACAGGACCTGTGTTCTTTGTGCTGAAAGCTAGGAGATGGTCTGCGAAGGAAAGGTAAGTGATTTCTCTGATGGACCATCATGGCCACAAGACAACTTACCCTGAAGGAGTTACTCTGCTCTCACATTTGATGCTCACTATTTTGACTCCGCAAAGTTGCCAGTGTTACCATCCCTAGTTGCCATTATTGGCATTCTTCCCATTAAGGAAATGGGTATTTGGAGACGTTCAATAGCTTTTCCTAGATTGCACAGTCAGCGAGTGGCTGAGCTGGTATTCAAACCCCTTTCCGTCCGACTCCAGAGCCTCAGGATTCTATCCATTATCCTGAGATTTCAGTTCGAACAAAGACATTGTTTGAATTGATTCTGAAAGTATAGGCAGCACCCTAAATGACACATTTCCTAATTGGTCTTCCCTGCTGAGACATTAACTTGTCAACATAGGGCATTATCCTTCATTAGTTCCCCGCACGCCTGGGTAGTCAAAGAATCCAACTGTCTTTCCTAATTTGAAGATGATACCACCGCATGTGCGCTGTGGCTGAGAAAAACCAACATCTGACAAGCAGTTCTTTCCACATCATGTACACAGGCAGATTGCTCTCTGGTTTGTGGCTCGAGCCTCTGTCGGCAGAGTGTTGCTTCTGTATTTTGTTCTGCCAAAGTGTGGTTAGCTGAAGCTTAGTCTGAAAAAGCCTTCACTATCATCGAGCCTATGTGCTCATCAGGGCCTCATCGTCTGTTCTGGTCCCCAGCCCCTCCTGGCTTTGCCTCACCATTGTCTGCATGAAGGATCATCACAAGCCTTTGGGCTTGCCAGGTTTTATAGACAAGACCTGTTTAAATAGTGTACTGAGGTCCCTTTTAAATACATGTGTGGTCCATCAGACCTGAGTTGCGATGATTCACTGTTTCAAAGGCTCGTGGACAGAATGACCTGCCAAACTTGGTTACTGAGTCTTGCCATTGTTTTCTCCAGCCCAGGACACTTGCTCATTGGATGGGAGATGCGGCCATGGGTCAGAGGTATAGGGAGGTTTGGTCACTCTCCCTGTTTTTAGAAAACTTCACTGTGGTCAGGTGCTTGACTTCTCTTCCAGGGCACATCAGTCTATAATTCTTATCTAGTCACCCTATGACGAATTGTCCAGCAGAAAGACAGCTGGTGGCTGGAACTCGGGGTGAACTTGGTGACAGCAGGTCATGATGGCTTGGTGTTCATCTGCCAAGTAGGCAGCTGCCGTGAACTCATCTCCTTTGCACAAATCATCCCTCCTCCTCCTCCTGGTTCTCTTTCTGGACCACATGTACCGACTGCATACTGCAGGCTAGCTATTAGGTTAGTCAGGGTTTCTCAGCCTCAGCATCTTTGATATATTAGTCCAAAAAAACCTTTGTTATGGGGGCTGTCCTGTGTATTGTAGGATATGAAACAGCATCTCTGGTCTTTATCCACTACATGCCAGGAGCAGCCTCTCATCCTCTCCTAGGCATGATAATCAAAAATATCTCCAGACACTACTAAATGGCTCTAGGGGGGGCAAAATTACCTCTAGATGAGAACCACTGGTCTAAGGGTATTGTTAAATTTAATCCTCATAATAAGTCTACAAGACAGGTAAAATTGTTATTTCCCATTTTACAGGTGAGGAAACAGAGGCTTATGATGTTAAGAATTTTCTGAGGGTCATACAAAGAATAACTTCTGAAGCTGAGATGATAGCACAAATCTGACTTTAAATCCTGGTGTCTTTTACCTCTATGCCGTACTAATTACTATTATATGAATTTTGTCTTCATTTATTTAAGCAGGAACTATGTCCTCTGATAGTCTGTCCCAGATCATATTTAACTACTTTCAGTCCCTGCATCTATTTTAGTTTTCATTATTCTGTGCCTCTGCACACGCTGTTCCTTCTGCCTAGATTAACTTTGCTGGCTGTCTCCATCAAAAGAAAGCAAATTCGTCCTGTAGCCTGAGCTCTAATGTCACCTCTTGTTCCACACTAGACCTGGTCCCTGCACGTATACTTACCCACTCCCACTCCCATCAGTTGCCAGAGTATTTTGTATTCACAGGTAGAAGATGGATGTAATTTTAAGTGACCTTCTAAAATCATAAAATGGAAAGAAATAAGATCGTATTCTAAGAGTTAAAATGTGTAATAAACACATACTCAATCAGATTAGAGATTTATGAAGTTACTTGAAAGAAACCAAACTGTCCCTGGTTTAAAAGCTTTGGTGATTTTCTGATAAAAGCATCACCGTATCCAAGGAAAAAAGGTTTGTGCATTAGAATAGGGCTTGGGTGATGATGTCCAACCAGCATCATCAAGGGGTAGTGTCTTCTGTCGGGCCCGCATAAGCACGGTCAGTCTGCAGGTTACATTGACTGTGGATATAGGGACAGTAAAGGGGTAGAGTGCGATTTTGTTAGGTGTTTGGCCCTCCACTACACCATTGTTTCCCTGAGGAGGGAGCCCGCGGCACAGAGCATAGACAAGATATAGGCAACACCTGCATGTCTTTAAATAACAGACTCGTGTGGTGAAAATGTGATCACATTCTGATACATGAAGCAGAAAGTTTCAGTTTGGGGTCATTGTGTCTTGACTACCTTTAATTCCAATCTCGCTTTTAAGCATAGAGAGTGCAATACTTGTGCTCAAGTCCCTTCGCAAACATTAATCTTTACTTAAATTTAATAGCATTAGTAGTTTCCATTTTTTCTTCCCCCCTTTTCCCATTTATTCTTGTTTCTATGTTTTGCTAAATCAAAGGCATGTTAGTTTTCTTTCTTTCTTTTTTTTTTTTTTAAAGATTTTATTTATTTGACAGAGAGAAACACAGCCACAGAAAGGGAACACAAGCAGGGGGAGTGGAGAGAGGGAGAAGCAGGCTTCCCGCCGAGCAGGGAGCCCGATATGGGACTTGATCCCGGGTCTCCGGGATCATGACCTGAGCCGAAGGCAGTCGTCCAACCAACTGAGCCACCCAGGCGCCCCGCATGTTAGTTTTCCATTTAAAGTAGTGATTTAACGTTCTTTTAAAAGTAACAAGTTAATAAAATGGATCAATTTCTTTTTTTAAAATTTAAATTAAATTTATATTGACATGGATGGAACTGGAGGGTATTATACTAAGTGAAATAAGTCAATCAGACAAAGACAGTTATCATATGGGTTCACTCATATGTGGAACATAAGAAATAGTGCAGAGGGTCATAGGGGAAGGGAGGGAAAACTGAATGGGAAAGGAATCAACTTCAAGAAAAAGTGAAATAAATAGCCAGATAGTTGTGGTAAGAAGACATGTCAAAGTCAGGTGGGATTAGGTGACCAATTCATCCTGATAGGAAAACGGAATATCCTGAATCCCACTTTAGTCCTGTGCAAACTGAGATGGTTGGTCACCTTAAGTAGAATATGAAAATGTTTGGTGTTTCACAAGTACTGTATTACTCATTCAAATTGTAGGAAATGCAAGTCAGCCCAGATAATTTTGATGAAGAGACATAGAGAGGTGTGGGCCGGTTGAGGGAACCAACTGGGTACTGAGGTGGTCCACAGAGACTAGCAACAACTGGAAACTATTACCTGGTTGGAGGCTGAAGACACAAGGGGGAGGAAGTGGTGTTTCCAGGCTCAGGGCCCAGGCAGTGGAGCCTAAATGATGAGATTCCCAGTGGTCTTGAGGGACGAAGGTTATGCCAAGAGAAGTGGAACCAAGCAAGGAGAGACCAATGAAGAAACACCCCAACTTTTCTTCTTTCCCAGCCTCTGGTTTCCTGCTGGTGTGTCTCAGTACTTGAAGCCAAACTGAAGCTTCTGGCAGGGAGGTTAGTGCGTGCATGCAGACCTCTGGGACTGGCTTCTCTAGACATGGTGCAAGGCAAAGAAGGGCTGACAGGGAAGTTGGAAGGAAAGGAGGAGAGGAAAACCACGTAAGAGTCCAAGTTCATTAGCTCATCTTCTATGGCTTGTCATGTAGGTACAGGAAGACAATAGGCTGGCTGGCCTGACCCATGAATAGTTTTTTTTTTTTTCATTAAATGTTAATGAGTCATACATGTTGGTTTTATAAACCAGGCTCTTGTGAGCTTTGTCAAAGTAATTTTTCCTGAGTCTGATAAACTCTGGGATACTGCTGGAATAGTGTTCTGAGAGACAAATAGATTCCAGGTCTGGTGAATTTACCAAGCAAATGTCACCTTGAGCTAGATTGCAAGAACAATCCACTGGTTTCCCTCAAACAAAAAATACACCCTAAGCTCACAGTTGGATGAGCTCTACTCCTTTTGTAAAAGTGTTCCAGTTACTGCAATTTTAACATTCTTTGGGTGGCCCAGTTACTGCTGGTACTGAATTTCTCACCCACAAACCTGTCTGGCTTGTGAACCAGATCGTATCTCTTACTACCCAGCCCGTGATGGTGTTTAGATCCAGAGTCCTTAGTGTGTCATATAAAGTTCTTTGAGATTTGGCTCTTGATTTCCTCTTTAGTTTAGCTTTGCATGGTATATCTTTTTTGATAGTCTTACTTCCAACTTTTCTATGCCCTTATATTTTTGACCTGTTCTTTGTAAATAGTTTGTTGTTTGTTGTTTAATTTTTAAAAATCCAGCTACATAGACTTGGATATATAACCACATACATATGTCTATATATTTATTTTTCTATCTGTATATATTGAAAACCATGAGCTTATACAAATATTTATTAATTCCAATCTCATTCTGTTTTTTTCTCTTTCCATATTTGTAACTCAAAAGTGAGGAAATTTTCTCCCAGTACCCTAAACATATTTACTTATTTACCAACCCCCCAGTTGGTATCTAGATTCCTGATGTTGTTGTTGCACCCTCACTGGTGGATGCTCTTGTTTCTACCTTAGAGCTCCAATAATATCATGCCCACCTGCCCTTCTTACGTATATCCCCGTTTGGCTTGGGCTTTGACACCCACTTCCAGCTCTCTCTCTCTGCATGGAAACCTCTTCGGCTCAGATTCTTATTCCCCCTTGCTGGGCTGCCCCCATACATGGACATCCTCTTCATCTTTCTTGGATCTTCACTTCCACAACCTGTCCCCTTACCTGTATAGACACACTCCAGTGTCCAGACAGTAATAAAAAAGTAGGATAACAGTCTTATCTCACTTGGATTCTGATACTCCTTGGCCACATTCCCTTGTGAAGGTCCTCTTCTCCCTGTTTGTGTTCTTGAGCCTACTGCCTCATACCTGGTTCCCCACACCCATGTGGACTCCTTCATCTTTCACAGGACATCCTATTGCATGGATGCACCTATTGCATCAGACCACCCTATTTCACGGATGTCCTTATTACTGTGGGCTTTGACATCCCTTGCTGGACTCTTCTTTCATGCTGGTCTTCTTTGTACTATGCTTGAGATGTGACTTCCTATCCTGGGCCACTGTCCTCTATGGATGCCCTCTTCACCCCACTTTTACCTCCCTCAAGGCTCTGACTCCCTATGACAAGAAGCCCTCCTACAGGGACACTCTACTTACTCCACTGAGAGCTAAGATGCCCCACTCTGGGCCACACCACTCCCCCGATTAGGGAGATGCTTACTTGTTCTGCTTCTCCTAATGGTCTTAGAATCCAGTTTTTAGGGGAGGAGACATAAGGAATGAGGAGAAAAGGAAAGGAAAGAGGAAGGGATCACTTACATTTTTAAAAAGATCACTCTGCTGTTCTGTTGAGAGCAGAGTAAAATTGAGCAAGGGTTGAAGCAGAAATACAGTTGAGAAGCTAATACCTCTAGGCAAAATGTCAACTGTTCTATTTAGTATGTGAGCAGTAGTGGGGAGGAGTCATCACATTCTATATTTGTTGTTGAGATGGTGCCGACAGGATTTGCTGATGGAATGAGTAGATATAGCATGAAAAGAATCAAGGATCACTCCAAGGTTTTTGTCCTAAACAAGAAGAGAGATGGAGTTGCAATTCATCAGAATGGGTACTACTTGGAGCAGGTAGGTTTTGGGATTAGAAATCAAGAGTTTAATTTTGGACATACTAAATTTGAGATGCTTCTAATCATCCAAGTGGAAATATGTATAAGAGACAAGAGTTCAGGGGAGAGATTGGGGTTGGGGGTCATGAAGGTATATATGGAATTTATAGACTTGAGCTCACCTAAGAATGAGTAGAGATAGAGAACAGAAGAGGACAGTATTCCAACATTTAAAGTTTTGGAAGATAAGAAAAAAAATCATCAAAGAAGACCAAATAAGAACAGCTCCTCAAATAGGAAAAGAACCAAGAGGGCGTTATGTCTCATAAGTCAAGGGAAGAAAATGTTTCAAGAAGAAGGAAACGATGCTGCTGACCCAGTAGACAGTAAAACTGGTGATTCAGAAGAGAGTAGGAGAACTGTAGAAGCCGTGACCTTGATTTAAATGAGAGCAGATGGGAAGCACGTTCCAATGAAGGAGTTGGCTCCTAACAGGATCATGGGCAGTTCACCATTTCCAACAGGCAGGAAGGCAGGGGAGAAAGAGTATTAGAAGTGGTAGGGGAACATGTGGAAGATACTCTTCTGATGCCTTCCATTTTCTCAGTGATTTTGGAACTAAGTCCCAGAACTGAGAGAGAGAGAGAAGGCAGAAGAGGTGTTCACAGTTCAATCAGAGACATGTGGAATAGATTTCTAGGATGGTAAGACAGTGAATGAATGAATTGCCAGGCAGTATGGGAACCTTTGTAGGTAACCGGAAATAAGTGCTAAGTGAGACATAGTGTATGGTGGTTTGCTTTCCTCTAGCCACATTGGGTTACTCAGGCTAGGCACAGAGTAGGCAGAGAGTTGGATTTTGGTAAAATAGAGATTTGTGAGAGGGGCAAGGGAGTTGAGTTTGAAGAACCTAAAAAATACTAGGCTACTAAATATTGTTCATGTAAAGTTCTCAGGTTTTAAAAAAGTTGTTTAAAGTTTTATTTATTTAAGTAATCTCTATATCCAATGTGGAGCTTGAATTCATGACCATGAGATCAAGAATCATATGCTCTTCAGACTAAGCCAGTCAGAGGTTTTGTATTAAATTAAATTAATAGATCAGAATGTTTTTTAAAATGAACATCTTAGTCTTTAGGCAGATATTAAAAACAAAATAAAGGATAATACTCTCTAGTTTTATCTGTGTTGTTGGAAATGACAAGATTTTGTTCTTTTTTTATGGCTTAGCAATGTTCCATTATATATATAGGCAGTCAGAGAAAGACAAATACCATATGATTAAAATTTTACAGTCTTGTGTGAAATCACTTGATTTATTCATTCATCGAAAGTTGTCTCTATATGTGCCAGAGTCTACATTAAAGCTCTGGGGACACACAAATGAATGAGATATGATCTTTACTGGTTTGGGGCTTGTATTTTTTATTTGAAAAATAGTATTAAGAGTATATACAGTAGCTACAAGACAGAATCCCAAGTATTAATAGGTGATAGGAATCATAGGAAGGATTCTAGATCTGACTTACTGAGTTCTAGTTCCAGTTCTACTGTATGGTAGCTATGTGGACTCCAGAAAGTAATCGAATTTTTCTAGATCTCAGTTTCCATGTTATACAATGGGCATAACAGTACTTTCTTTACAGAGGTGTTACTAGGATTATGCTATTTTATGCATTTTAGAAACTTAGTAGTGTTATTAGCACATGATGAGTGCTCAATAAATATTATCTATTATTGTTATTATTACTACAGATATATATAAAGTGTTTGGCAAATGCCTAAGAAGAAGGCATGATTACACAATGAGCTTGTTCCTTAAATGGTAGGCTTGCAAAGCAGTATGTCTACTCAAATTATCACACATTAGAAATGATCTTAATAATACATTTGTGAAGTTTTATTTTTTTAAAAATTTTAAAAAGATTTTATTTATTTATTTGACAGAGAGAGCGATAACAAGTAGGCAGAGAGGCAGGCAGAGAGAGAGGAGGAAGCAGGCTCCCTGCTGAGCAGAGGACCCCGAGATCATGACCTGAGCCAAAGGCAGAGGCTTTAACCCACTGAGCCAGCCAGGCACCCTATGAAGTTCTATTATTAAAAATGGACAATCAAATATTTATATAACATAAAGAAATTTTAGAGGAGAAATAATGGATGAGCACACATGGTGGGCATAGCCACGAGAACTGCGCCCAGGCTGGGCAGGAATTGAGAAGCAATCAGAGTGATGTGGCAAATGGACTGATGGGAATTTCATGAGTGATGGTAGGAAACAGAGAACTGAAATTTCCGCTGACCAACAGTTCTTTTCACCCAAGGCATTTTCAGTAACGCAGTTTAGGCTTTTGTAAGTTGAATTCAAGACCTGTTTCTACCACATCAGAGGAAGCATGTTGATAAATGATCCATAAAGTGTTCATGTCTTGTTACGTGTCTGAAATAGTCTTTAAAATGGTTTGTTGAATTCCGTTTTCCTAGCACGGTAGCAAAATCATTTTAGAGCCTCCCTTCTGAAATGGCTAGAACAATTCATCAATCCAGCTCATATAACTGTAGTAGCTATTACTTATTTAGTCCTCATTATATGTTTTACTAAGCAGTTTTGTGTGTG
>PITA01011784.1:0-65061 GCA_004023965.1 Spilogale gracilis | reverse complement strand
CTAACACTATGTTGAACAGTAGTGGTGAGAGTGGGCATCCCTGCCTTGTTCCTGATCTCAGAGGAAAGGCTGTCAGTTTTTCCCCATTGAGGATGATATTCGCTGTGGGTTTTTCGTAGATAGATTTTATGAGGTTGAGAAATGTTCCCTCTATCCCTATACTTTGGAGAGTTTTGATCAGGAACGGGTGTTGTATTTTTATATATTTTATTTATAATGTATATTTTTAGAGATGATAGGAATATGTGTTTTAGAACCACTTGTTTGCATATTTAAGAAGAATTGAGGTGTCTAAGCCTACCACTATTATTTTACAAATGAAGATAATTCAGGATGGAGGACAAACTCTCTAGAACTTGAAGATTTTCTTGACTGTATCAAATGACCTAGAGAGTACCTAAGAATGTGAGTAAGCTCCATAAGGGCAAGAATCACTCTTTTTTTTTTAAGATTTTATCTATTTATTTGACAGAGATAGAGAGATCACAAGTAGGTAGAGAAGCAGGCAATGACAGGGGGAAGCAGGCTCCCTGCTGAACAGAGAGCCCGATGTGGGGCTCAATCCCAGGACCCGGAGATCATGACCTGAGCCGAAGGCTTAACCCACTGAGCCACTCAGGCACCGCAGCAGGAATCACTCTTTTGTTTACTGATGCATTCCAAGTACCTGGTATAGGCCTGAATTGGTTAGCAATAAATACTTGTTGAATGATTTCACCAATTCATTCATTAAAGATCAATATTTTAAAAAGATCAATATTTTAAATTTATATGTAGAGAAAGAAACTGAAACGATTTGTCATTTAATTTTAAGACTAAAGAGTAAGTTTCCATTTGTGTAAGAATTACAAATTATATTTATTATCTAGGTCTCTATTCTTTGTTCTCCTTATACACAATTAAGACAAATATCACAATGCTGGTGGTAGTTCCTTGGGTAGAAGGAGCATTATAAAATCAGAAAAACTGGGGATACTGTGGATTTGAAGAATTGATCTGGGGATCTTAAAATTCTTCTTCTGTTGCATTTTTGATGTTTTTAATTCAACATTCACTAAATGATTATTGAACACTCATTATGTGCCAACCACAGCTTTAGGCACTGAAAATACACCAATGAATAACACAAATGAAGATTCTTCTATTCAGTTGGGATGGATGGAGGGGAGGGAAGCAGATAAGTAAAAATTAGGAAGAATAGAAAGATTGATTAATTGATTGGCTGGTGTAGAATGGTGACAAATGCCAGAAAGTGAGTTTTAAGTGAAACAGGCTGGTGTGTTAAAGAAGAACAGGTGGAGAGATGCACCTATTAGAAAGGGAGGTCAAGAGACCTTCTTGAGAAGGTGATGTAAGAGCCAGAGATTTGAATGATAAGAATAACTCAGGGGTGCAAAGATATGGGAAATGCTTTGCATGCAGAGAGAGAGAGAGAGAGAGTAACTGCAAAGTCTCCCAGACAGACAGAAATAATTTTGGCAGGTTCAAGGACCAGATCCTATCTAGCGCAACAGGAGGATAGCCAGCCAGGAGAGATGAAATAGAAGGGGATGAGATCAGAAAGGAAGGGCACACAACCAAGTAGACCTTGTATCCCTGGTTCATTGGGAAGCCACTGAACATTTTAAAGCAGGGAAGTAGCACAGTGTGACATTCTGAAGATCATATTAGCTGTTTTGCTTGGTGCTGTATCCTTAGCTCTTGAGGCATAAAGAGACGAGGTCAAGGCCCAGAAGAAAAGAACTACTGAGAGGGGACACTTAGAATTCTCTACTAGTTTAGATTCATAAAGCGTCACCAAGAGTATTTGTTTAAAACCACAGATTCCTACTCCTAAGAAATACTGATTCAGGGGGGTTTGAGTGGAACCAGGAGTTTGCCATTTAGCAATTTTCCCCAGATGATTCATATTGAAGTGGCCTACAGATCGCTTTGATTCAATAATCATGTTGAGTAAAAAAGAAAAGAGTTAATGATTCTTTAGGGTGACCAACCAGTTCATCATTAGAGGAAAATAGCAGGAATCAGGGGAAGGTACCCCACCCAAAAAACAGCTGGACCCTTGACTAGAACTGGATCTCTGACGAAAGTTTTCTGATATTCCTTTAAAAGAAAGAGACAGAGAAACAATGTCTAAACTTAAAGGATATATGTTCAGTAGTGCTTGGGTTCAGCTTGAGCTGATGCTTTGAGCAAGGTGTCACATTAAAGTACCACATTTCATCAATGACTCAGTTTCCTAACCTGCTCCCATGCCTTCCATACTTCAATCCTTGTCCTAATTCTCTTCACAGCTGTGATTACAGTCCTCGTTGCCCATTAAGCTCTTACTTCTTGAATCATGGCAAGTCTTGTTTCTCATGGTTACAGGTCTTTGATTCTGGCTTGTGCATTTCTCTTTTGGAAACACACAGAAGAAGCTAGAGTGGATAATGAGCACACCGGCTCTCCCTGGTTCATCCTTCTCAGGCAATACTTAAGCTGACTTTTCTGATCTGTCCGTAACTGAGAGGAAAACAAAAAAAGACATTTTGCACATACAGTAATGGATTGTTGCTTTTCTCTAAAACTGTACCCCTTTCATTGTGCAACTGTAGTGGCAAGAAATTCAACCTGGCTTTCTACTCTACTTCTAAAAATAAAGAGGACTGAATATATTCACTGAAGAATTCCAGACTCTCTCATGAGATATGATCTAAAAGAATATTGCCTGAGCATATGGCTTCAAGAGAAGTTGGCAAGTTTCTGGGTACCAATGGCAGACAACCAGGCCAACTGTGGCATCTTATCCTTACCTGTAGGACAGATGGGGCCAGAGCATATCTTAATAGTAGTTGGGTCAAGGATCCAAGTGGCCCACCATCAAATTTAAAAAGGAGCTGGTGCAAATAGAGGAAATCTGTTGCCTACAACCAAGAGAGCATAGGGCTTGAGAAGGGGTCGGATGGGGCCCAGAGAAGCTATCACCCCCACTGTATCTATCAGGGGCCTCCACCTATCTAACAGCCCAGCCTTGACTAGAAAGAAGGAACTGTTATTGCCCATCACTTCACTCCTTCACCCCTAAACTTGATTCCTTCATCAGAGAGAGGAAATTAGAACAGTCAGTGCTGGCAATCTGGAATTGCTATACTTAAAGAATGAACCCAGACTACTGATTCAATGGCAGTGCTGAGACAGATTCTTAGACCCATTTCTACCCATACTTTCCAACCCATGATGTTTCATGTTTCATGATTTAGGTATCAATATAGTCGTTTTCTTTATGTTCCCAGGCTATCCAACCTCTTCGTCCTAAGAGAACAAAGAGATGGGATAGAGCTGGGTTAGTCATAACTATTTAAATGATTTAAATTATTATTGTTATTGCAATAGTCCTACATGTTTTTAATAGGAATTTTAATAAAATTATCTGTCAACTCGGGTTTCACCATCTGAAAGCTAATTCTCTTTTTTAAAAGCAAGTGCCTATGCCTCTTGCAGCATTTTATTGACAAAATTACACAACTTCTGTCCGACGACACCTTCAGGCGGTCCAGAAGGTGGCCCACCTGTAAGAATGCTCTGTACAGGGGCGCCTCGGTGACTCAGTCATTAAGCGTCTGCCTTTGGCTCAGGTCATGAGGGATCAAGCCCTACATCGGGCTCCCTGCCTGGCAGGAAACCTGCTTCTCCCTCTCTCTCTCCCTCTGCTTGTGTTCCCTCTCTAGCTGTGTTTCTCTCTGTCAAACAAGTAAATAAAATCTTTAAACAAAACAAAGAGAATAATGTTGTATGAAATGCCTCACTCAGAGAAAGTACTCAAATGAATAGTTATTATATAAATTTGAATGGATATTTAGCGGTGATATCCAAGCATGTACTATTTGAAATATCTGTGTCTCAGCCTCTTCTACATTCATGATTACTAGTGCCCAGTGGTCAGACTGACTCTGATATCTCCCCTCAGGTCTATCTTCCAGACTGCCGACAGGATGTTATTTCTACCCATGTAAATTGAATCACGTGATTATCCTCCTTGAAGTAGTTTCACCCTCCACAGAAATGAAAGCCAAACCAAATTTCTTTGTCTCTGCTCAGGTTCTTTTTTTTTTTTTTTTTTAAGATTTTATTTATTTGACAGAGGGAAACACAGCCAGAGAGGGAACACAAGCAGGGGAAGTGAGAAAGGGAGAAGCAGGCTTCCCACCGAGCAGGGAGCCCGATATGGGACTTGATCTGGGGTCTCCTGGATCATGACCTGAGCTGAAGGCAGTCACTTAACCAACTGAGCCACCCAGGCGCCCCTCTGCTCAGGTTCTTAAGGATCCGTCACTCACACTTTTTATACCTCACCAAACTGCTGGCATTTTCAAGTTCAGTACTTCTTACTTCGCACATGCTATTTGTCTTACCTGGGATATTTCTTTTGTGCCTGGTGACACCCCGTCTCCCTTCAAGGCTGCTGCAGTATCGGCCATCCCCGGAAGATGTCCACGAATTTGTATGCTCAGAAGAACTTAATTACTGACAGCACAGTCTTGGCTCACTCCTCTGATGTGCTGCTTCGAACACAGCCATTAGGAAGCAGCTGGAAAAGCCAACTGCCTGCCACAGAATCCCTAGTTACCACTTAGTGTGTAAGTTGTATAACCCTGGGCAAGTTACCTAAAAGCTTAATGTCCCAGTGTCCTCACTAATGAAACAAGATAATACAATACCTATTGCAGAAGAGAGTTGGGGAGGTTAAAGGAGCTAACACATGTAAAGTGTCTGATACCTAATACGCTCAATAAATGATGGCTATTGTTATTATTACTAAGTAAGTACACTTTGTATTGAGGCACAAGAGGCATGAAGTATACAATTCATAAGTGTACAACTCGATGAATTTTCTCACAGTGAAACACACCTGCATATCCACTCAGATAAAAAATAAGAAATGGAACTTCACCAGCATTCTAAAAACCTCCTTTGTGGTCCCGTGGCCATTACCTGTCCCTTTAAGGTCGCCTCAATTCTGACTTCCATCAGCTTAGATTGGTTTTGTTTAATTGTACCTGTGCAAACAGTATGATGTGATACATAATTTTGTGTCTGGCTTTATTCACTCAACATTGTACTTGTGTGATCTGTCCATCTTGATACATACCATGTAGCAATAATCCATTCATTTTCATTACTGTAGACCCATGTATAATATTCTGTTATCTGAATATACCCTCAAGTTCATCATGTATTCTAATGGAGTTTGGGGAGGGGGAACAAAGCAAAACACATAACTTGAGCTCTACCATTTTAACAGATTTTTAAGTATACAGTACATTACTGTTAACCTTAAGTACAATGTTGTGCAACAGATCTCCAGAACTTTTTCAACTTGCACAACTTAAATTTATACACATTGAAATGCAACTCCCCACTTCCCTCCAACCTCATTCCCCGGCAACCACCACTTCCTTTTTGTTTCTATGTGTCTGACTTCTTCAGATATTTCATAGAAATGGAATTATGCAGTATTTGTCTTTCTGTGACCAATTTCATTTAGCATAATATCCTCAAGATTCATCTGTGTTGTCACATCTGACAGGATTTCCTTCTTTTTAAGAACAAATAATATTCCCTGACATGTATATGCCACATTTTCTTTACCCATTCATCTATTGATGGACTCTTAGGTTGCTTCTACATCTTGGCTATTGTGAATAGTGTGTGATAAACGTGGCAGCACAATAAAAATTGGACAAATACCCAGAAGTGGGATTTTTTGATCATATGGATGGCATTAACTTTTTGAGGAAACTTCCTACTGTTTCTCATAGTGGCCATTTTCCATTCTCAACAACAATGCACAAGAGTTTTAATTTCTCTACATCTTTGCCAACTCTAACCATTTCATGTTTATTTGTTTTTAATAATAGTCATCCTAACAAGCATGAGGTGATAGCATACTGAGGTTTTGATTTGCATCTCTTCACAATTACTGACCCTGAGCAGTTTTTCATATACTTACTGTCCATTTGTAAGTCTTCTGTTTGGGTCTTTTGTTCACTTTTTAATTGGGTTCTTTTGTTTTTTACTATAAAGTTGTAGAATTTCCTTATATTTTGTGGGTATTAACCTCTTATCACCAGATAGGTAGTTTGCTACTATTTTCTCTCACTCTGTGTGTCACCTTTTCATTTTGTTGTTTGTTTCTTTTGCTGCGCAGAGGTTTTTAGTTCATTTAACTTTTTGCTTGTGCTTTGGGAGTCATATCAAGGAAATCATTGCCAACACCAATTTCATGAAGATTTTCCCTTATGTTTTCTTCTGGTAAGTTTATAATTTCTTACATTTCAGGTCTTACATTAAAGTCTTTAATTCATTGAGTTGATTTTTGTATATGGTGTAAGAGAGGTCTGATCTCATTCTTTTCCATGTGGACATCCAGTTATCCAAGCACCATTTGTTGACAAGATTATCCTTCCACCTGCTGTATTCTTTATTCTACTCTTGATGGACAATTGGCTCATTTCTAGTTGTTGTTTCTGTTTTTGTTTCGTTTTTACTGGTGGTGGTGGTGGTTATAAAGTGCATTAACATTTTTATACAAGTCTTTTGTAAACCTGTATACATTTCTCTTGTCTAGAAATAGAATTGCAGGGTCTTTGGACATTGTATGATCAACTTCAGTAACTGTTTTCCAAACCATATGTTCACTGATACTTGGTCTTTTCAGTTTTTTGTTTCAGTTTTCTTGTATAGGAATCTTAGAGTTATTTTAATTTGCATTTCCATGGTGACTAATAATGCTGATTACCTTTGCAATATGTATTGGTCATTTGGATATCTTTTTTGTTAAGTGCCTACTCAAGTGTTTCACCCATTTATAATTATGTTTTCTGAAGTATTTTTCTTTTTTCTTTTTTTTAAGATTTTATTTATTTATTTGACACAGAGAGACATCACAAGTAGGCAGAGAGGCAGGCAGAGAGAGCAGAGGAAACAGGCTCCTCACTGCAGAGAACCGGATGCGGGCCTCAATCCCAGGACCCTGGGATCATGACCTGAGCCAAAGGCAGAAGCTTTAACCCACTGAGCCACCTAGGTGCCCTGGACTATTTTTCTTATCGATGATAGGTCCTCTGAATATAATTCTTTGCCAGATATATGTATTACAAATTTCTTCTCCTACTCTGTGACTTGCTCCCTTACTGGTACCTTTTATTGAAGAAAAGTTCTTAATTTTACTGAACCAATTTATCAATCTTTTCATTTTTGGCTAATGCTTTTGATTTTGATGTCTGGCTTGTAAAATCTTTTTCTACCCAAACATAATGAAAATATTCTCCTATGTAATTTTCTAGAAGTTATTGCTTTAATTTTAACATTTAAATCTACAGTACATCAAGAATTGTTTTTTAATATATTGTGAGATGATCAATTATATAGCTACTACCCAGCACCACTTTGTTTAAAAAACTTTCACCCCCATTACACTTCTATCATTATCATATCACAGTCACTCTCATTAGCATTATCATCATCATTACTATTGTTTATAAACCTGTCTTCTTCACTAAACGGTGAGCATCTTTGAACAAGATTGTTCTGTTCATCATTTTTCCTCTATACCTAACATGGTGCCAGATAAGAGGTTATGTTCAATAAATGTTTATTTAATGATGATGTCACACTAATCTATAACATGAGTAGAGATGTTGTGAGAAAGTACATGATCATTTTCAAAGTTCAGACATTCTGTCTTAGAATATTATATAGAAAGGTACTAACTGAGCATGGAGGGCAGTGAATCCAGATTGCAGATCTGCAGAGAGCAGCTGAAATACTGGCAGTAGATTAATGTTCTTTTGATTTTTCTCTACATTCTGGTGAGTTTGATTGGATTCTCAGAAATACAAGCAAATGGATTTTAAGACATTTAAAAAAATAGGGTAAAGAATTCTAAGAGCCAGTATCAGTTAACTGAAAACAAGTCATGACAGACTAAATTCAGTTGTTCTTCTGTAGCATATTTAGCTTTGGCAGAGTAGGTATATGTAGTTTATGTATTTTAGAAATGCACTTGGTAAGCCCTTTCGTAATACCCCAGTGAATAAGAGCTGTGACTTCTAGACAGTAAGTTTCTCTGAGTGACTTTTTTACTATGTACTATGCTTGGCACCTAATACACCATAATAAATCTCTGTTAATGAATGATTTATAATAGAGTAAGGAGGATTCTGATAGAGCAGAGCGAATCTGATGAGCATGAAATTGTACACAGAATCTGGCCATTTGATGACCTGATAATCTAGTCTATTCATATGACTCAATGATGCATAAGATTATTATTGGGGGCTGAAATAGAATATATAAGTTTGAAAGACTAAGAAGAAAGATGAGGAGAACAGGGCTTGGTACGACAGGGGATGGCTTAGATCTACTTCTTTCTGATTGACGTCAGGATTTCAGTCCATAGGGTGAGAAGGATTAAAGACAGAAAGTTTAGGAGGTATGTTTATAAAGGCCACTTGAAGTCATGGGCACAAAGATTCCTGCTCTAAGTCCAGGTGAACATTTCTCCCCAACTTTGCCATGGACCACTGAGGGGCAGGAAGCCCATCATCTTAGAGGAATAACCTTGGAACATTCTCACAGAGAACACAGGCAGCAGAGGTTGTGGTGATGTGACTCATGAAGAACATAAGCCACTTGCTCCTGAATACAAGTGACACCCCCCTGACATCCCAGAAATAAATATGGGTGACTTTGACAGGGAACTGAAGAAGACCTTCCATATCAAAGATAGAGCCTAAGTCACTGTAATTTGAAAGTTAAGACTTCATTTTAACATGCTGGTGAGACCTGTGGGAATTCTAGAACACATAAACACTAAATGCCCATGCATAAAACTGCAACTTGAAATTCTAATCAATCCCAAAATCTTTGTATACAATATTTTATTTAGACTTTTTAATAATCCAAGTTTCATTAGCAATAAATTCAGTTCTTTTTGTCTATTTTTCCAAAAAAAACTTTGGAAATACATGTGTCAACTCTACTTCAATCAAATCAAAATAAAACAAAAACCTTGGAAACATTTGGTAAGTTGTTGATTCTTCAATCTCATTTGAATTTTCATTAGAATTATTTTTGCATTGTATTTGAAAGACAATATCATCATGATACTCAGTTCCCTCATAATTAGAGCAAGGAATGTTCCTCCAATTATTCCAAAGATATAATGTCTATCTGTTTATTTTAAAAAAATAGTTTACTTCATGTAATCCCTGCAGTTCTTGATAAGGTTATTTTTAACTTATTTTGTGTATTTTACTAATACCATAAGTGAGCTCTTCTTTCATTATATTTTCTAAGTGAGAATTGCTGGAATAACACACAGTTATTGTTAAATGTTTTTCATGTATGCCATTTTAGTGAACTTCTAAAACTTACAATGCTTTTTTAGTTTAGTCACATACATTTTCTAGGTATATCTTCACATATACAGATAATAGCGTTGCCTTTACTTTTCCAAAATGTATGTTCAATTTATTTCTGGTTCAGTCTTATTACATTAACCAGAATTTACAGAACATTGTTACATGATAATGGGATTGTGGGCAGAATTGTCTATTTTTAAACTCTTCCATGTGGCAGAATGGAAATAATTTAAACAGTTCCTAACTCACTTATAAATTGAATTGAAAACTGAAGAGAAATAACCTTAAGGGTAGAATGGACAGCGGGAAGGAAACAAGCATATTCACAAATCTACTCAGTATGGGAAACTGAGAGGGAAGGTACAGGGGAAAGACTGTGGTCTGGCAATGTTGGCATGAAATGAGTAAACCAGACCCTCCCCTGAACTCAGATCTTGAGAGAGAGAAGTTAAGAAGGAATGACAACATTAGATACACTGTTGTGAATAGAATGTGAAGGTAAGGTAGCACGTGCCAAGAAAGGAGACATAAAACAAAACACGTGGATTACATAAAACAAATTTTGTCTTCCTCATGAATTCACTTGGGGTCAAGCTTGAAAATGCATATGGCATATTGTATGGTGCTAATTTTAAATGTTAGTAGGAACAATGGGTTCCCATATTTGATCTCTCTATATCTATTTTGAAGTAAGAGCCAAATTTTATTGTCACCATCTTAGACATGATTCAGTATAATTCGTTCTGGGAATGGGATGGACAGTTTTTCTGAGGCATCTGTCATAAGAATAATGCTTAGAGTCAAAGCGACAAATAATTGAGAGAGATGGAATAAGGGTTTCCCATAAGGACAACTTGAATTTTTTTAAATAGAATTAATGCACTGGCAGAATTTATTGGAAGAAGAGAGTTAGTAAGAATTGAGTACATGGTCACACTGAGATATACTTTCATAATGGACGTCAAGTTTGCAGATAGAATCTGTACCCTAGATTTCTTGAAGATGCTCCCACAACTGACAAAACTCTGGCTGAGGATGGAAACCTGTTCTTTACACAAATGTGTTCTTTTCTAGTCAGATGTTTTCCTTTCAGAGACTTAAATTTTAGGAGACAGGAGGTTGGGGACGGTGCATGATCCGCCCTTCCCTCCATGCCCAAGCCACCAGAAATTCTGGTGGAGGTACCTGTGAATGTGAATGAAAGCCCAGAGGGGCTTTCCCTGCCTAGAATCCGAAAAGCCACTTACCCTGTGCGTCAGGGCAATATGTCCTTGGTGTGCTTATTCAAGACATAGTTCCATTTAATCCTCCTCCCAGTAATCATATCTCTGTATCTCTTATCTGTATTTCTTGATCCCTCTGCCTCAATGGTCTCAACTTCTGTGAGTTTAAGCAATCACTCTGTACCCTGCAGTAACAATACTAATCCTGTCTCTAGGGTGGGTGCAAAAGCAGTTAAAGATTTAACTGCACCACCCAACTTCCTCATGTGGGAAAAATAAAAGACTGGGAACCTTGACAGTCAGATATAGAGAGAGAAAAACTGAGAGAGAAAGAAGGAAGAGCAGAGCGAAGAGACAAAGCCATGAGACAGAGAGAGACTGAGAGCCTGCAGAAAGACAGAGAGAAAAAGGCAGAGGGCCTGCGAGGAAGCAGCAAGAAAGCCTTAGAGGAGAGAGCAGGGGAGCTGGCAAATAGCAAGAGAGCCTGCAAAGAGAGACAGAGAGACAGAGAGTCTGAGAGACGGAGACACAGACACAGAGAGAAAGACAGAGAGCTTGCGCAGAGAGAGGCAAAGGCAGAGAGAGCGAAGCAAGAGAGAGCGGAGCAAGAGATAGACAAAAAGAGAGACTGAGGCAAAGGCTGAGAGCCTATAAAGCAAGAGACTGAGACTGAAAGAGAAGCAGAGAGAGCAAGATAGACAGAACCAACTGTTTGCCTAAAGCTAGATTGATGTAACTAAAAGGCTTTAAATAAAGAACCCTGAAGACACAGTTTTCAGGAGAGGAGATCCCCACACCACTCTTCGAGTCCGATCTCCTCATTTTATCGCCGACTCAGTCACCACCTTCGGGGAACACTGACCTACCATTACCGTTGCCTGGGCCGGCTCCGGGCAGGAGGTAGAGTGTCAAGAAGAAGGAGTGGAAGAGTATGTCTTTCAGAAGCAAAGTGTCAGCTCGAATCATGGCCTACCTCTTATTATATTTAATAGGTCAGACAAGTAACTTGAAGTTCTGCAAACCTCAGAAATAAAACTTTCCATATAATAGAATAGTGTAAAGGTTAAGCAATATATATAAATTTCATGACCTGATATCCGGCACCTTTAAAAGAAATCAAAAGTGTTGTTTCACTTTTATTGTTATTTATGTAGCATTTTGAAATGTGCCATTATTTTAATATTTGTATTTTTTTAAATTGTTGTTCACGATCTTCTTATTAGCCCAAAGTGTCCATTGCCTCAGAGAAGTCTAATGACTTTATAGCTGGGCTACAAGCATAAGCAAAAAAAATGTATATCCATTTCTGGACTTGCCAAATAGTAACTTAAGTCCTCTCTGGACTTTTCACTGTAACATTTGAGACCTTTTTTTTTTTTTAGTGTAGACTCCATGCCTAGTGTGGAGCTTGAGTTCATGACCTGAGATTAAGAGTCACGTGCTCTACTCACTGAGCCAGCCAAGCACCCCTGGACCTTTTGGGGGGTTTTATAAATCCCAAAAGCTTCTCTTGAAATATCAAGGAACAAAAGCTTCGAGATTAGAGCATACTGTTTTTAATATAAACCACAGCCCAAGAAAGACACAGGATACATCTCAAGCCCATGCCCAACAGTGAAGAGACTAGAATAGCTGAAACATATGCATTTTGTATTCTAAGTACTTTAGATATGCTGAGCCCCTCATCCTCATAAAAACCTTTTGTACAAATGGGGAAACTGATGCTCAGAGAGGTTAAATAACTTATCCAACTTTACAAAGTTTGTAACTGATGGCTCTGGCATTTGAGCTTAAATAACTTGGTGGCATCTGTGACCTTATCTGTTGCACCATGGTGCTCTGCAGGCTGATGCAGAAAACCACTAGGTAATGTCTTCTGGCATCAGGGAGAGGGCCTGGTGGATCCTCTCTGCTTGCACACCCTTCCTGGGACCCCAGTCCTCACTGGCAGGGCTCAGACCATGGCCGCCCTCCAAAAGCAGTGGCTTTCCTAAAAAGGGAGGAAGGAAGGCAGGAGGGAAGGAAGGAAGGAAAGAAGGAAGGAATGAAAGAAAGAAAGAAAAAAGAGAGAGGGAGAAAGAGAGAGAAAGAAAGAAGAAAGAAAAAAGGAAAGAAAGAAAGAAAAAGAAAGAAAGAAAGAAAGAAAGAAAGAAAGAAAGAAAGAAAGAAAGAAAAAGAAAAAAGAAGGAAGGGAAGGAGGAAGGAGAAAAAGAAAGAGTGAGAGAAAGAAAAAGGAGGAAGAAAGAGAGAAAGGCAGGCAGAAAAAGAGGGAGAGAGGGAGGAGGAGGGAGGGAAGAAGGAAGGAAGGATGGATTGCAGTAGCATGCAGGGCACCTTTGCTTCCCACATCCTAAATGTCTCTGCAAGTCATGGGGGCATCAGGTGCCCCTGGAATTCAGAAACAGAGGAGGTGTGCTGAAAAGCACATGCTCAGGAAACACTGGCCTGGAGAGAGCTGGGGTATGGGCAAGGAGATCGCAAAGTTGCTGTCCTGGGTCCCTATCAGGTTGGCATACTGCATACAATATTCAGCACTCAAGGGGCATAAGGAGGGCCAGATAAGGTTTACAGAGAACCCTGCAGCTTGTAGGATTTGGGGGTACCATAAAATCTAGATAATAACAACTTTTAAAAATTATTTGTTAATGGGGCGCCTAGGTGGGTCAGTCGTTAAGAGGCTGCCAACAGCTCAGGTCAGGATCCCGGAGTGGAGTGCTGAGATGAAGCCCCACATCCGGCTCCCTGCTTGGCGGGAAGCCTGCTCCTTCTCTCACTCCCCCTGGCTTGTGTTCCCTTTTTTGGCTGTGTTTTTCTCTGTAAAATAAATAAATAAAATCTTTAAAAAAATTATTTGTTAATATCTCAGTAAGACATTCCACATAAATTATTTGACCCAAACCAAAGATAGACACGACTGAGCCACCCAGATGCCCCAATTGACTTTTTTGTAGCTGATAGTTGGAAAGCATGAATCATGTGGCCACACACACAGTTGTACCTCCTGTTGGTGCCATTACCTTACAAACACAGGAATTCTAAGTTCTATTTTAGATGACTTCCATCATAAAGCAATATTTATATGTTATAATTATCATTGTATATGCTGCATTACTGAGTGTATTTCTCACCTGGAAAATTTCTAGGTCGAATTGTCAACAAGAATGAAATCTTCTGTTTACAATTTTACCCCTCTGGTAACTGGAAGACTCCTCCATAGGCTTCTTCCCAAGACTTTTTCTCCTCCATGCCCCACATACTTCCAGTGCCAGGCATCTCAGGCACTCCATCCTGATACCACCACAGCCCTGTGCGACTTTGACTCTGTGCAGCAAATGTTAGGGATATCTCTGGAGGCCATTTCTACCCAACGCTGACCAGCATGCAATTTAACTACTCATAGAAGTAACTGTAAACCACATGAATATATCCCACTAAATACAAACTGAATGAATGTATCCTCATCTTGACTTTCCCTTAGGCAGAGCCACAAAATCCCTCCACCACCCCAAAGCCTCTTTATATGAGGCAAATTTGGTGGAGTGGAAATCAAGTGACAAGCAACAGTAGTCTTACTTGCTATTAAAGTATTTTACTTCCATAAATGTTACAAAATCGAAGACCATGTGAACCCCTCACAGCCTCCCCTTCTGAGGACTCAGAAGAAGCTCTGCAAATGAGAAGCCCTGAAGTTTAAGCTTCATGCGCTGTATTATATAACCCATACCTCAGGAGACATCGAGGGAGACATGTCAGAACAGGAATCAGTGGCCTTCCCTGGGGATCTAGAGTCCATCCTGGGGGCAGGGAAGGGAGAAGCAACATGGACTTACCCTGGAAAAGAGGAAAAGTTGAACTGAGACTGGCTAAGAAAATAAGACAGAACAACTTAAAGTCTGCCCAGTTCCCAACAAGATTGGGGAGCCCGTGGGCAAGTTGAGTTCAGTCACAGAAAATAACATTACATTAACTGCATTTCTAAGTGGTGACTTTAAGTATAAACCTCAGGACATATGAGAAGAAAATGACTGAAACAGAAAAGTCAAAGAATTTAACCCTCTGTCCTAAAAGGATTGTGAGTTAATATGAAATGCTAAAATAAGGAACAGATAACAGCTTGAATGGCTTTAAATAACTTTCTGTGGTAACCTCTAAATCCCCAAGGTTTTGAATGATTTTGACAGAGACATGGACCCAGAATGGGTTTATCTGCTCTTATTTTGATGTCACTGGTGACTGCTCCCGGTTGAGAACACCACTGGGTGACTGGCAAGGACCCTTACTTCTAAGTTTACCCTTCTCTCACCAGGAAGAGTGACAGACACAGCTAGAACAAATTACCCCACCAAAAAATAATGTAAAAGAATAAATTCAGTCAGTCTCTGTTACAGGTTGACTTTTAGTCCTCCAAAATTCATATGTTGAAGTCCTAATCACCAGTACCTCAGAAGGTCACTGTAGCTGGAGATAGGACTTTTAAAGAGGTAACAAGTCAAAATGGGGACATAGGAGTGGGCCCTAATCCAGGATGGTCTATCTTCTTATGAAAAGAGGAGACTGATGAGAAAACATAGAGGGAGGGGAGACCATGTGAGGACACAGTAAGAAGTCAGCTGTCTGTGAGCCAAGGAGAGAAACCTCAGAAAAAACTAACCCTACCTATACCTTGATCTTGGACTTCTAGCCTCCAGAACTGGAAAAAATAAATTTTTGTTGCTTAAGCCACTCAGTCTATAAGTGGGCAGCACCAGCAAACTAATGCAATCCCTAACTGGGTTCTGGGTAGAATAGAAGGTATACTCTTTATGCTCGCAGACAACCATGATATTCATGGAAGTTTTTATTGTTTTTATTTTTTATTTTATTTTTATTTTTTTTAAGATTTTATTTATTTATCTGACAGAGAGAGCAAGAGAGCACAAGCAGGGGGAAGTAGAGAGACAGGGAGAAGCACGAAAGAGAGAGCCCAATGAGGGGCTCGATCCCAGGACCCTGGGATCATGACCTGAGCCGAAAGCAGATGCCTAACCATCTGAAACACCCAGGCACTCCATCATGAAAGTTTTAAAAAATAGTTTCACACCTATATCTACCATCTTTACCCATCTCTCCCATACCTACTAATTCCTGCAGGGCACTGATGGGTCATTTTCAGGGGAAAAATATTCTAAAAACTGACATTGAAATGGACCTATACCCCTGCTATTGGGTGTCTAAAACACACAGCATGGATCCCAGGGACTAGTGACAATTTCTATGCAGGAATTATCCTTTATCTGTGATTTCTCTTGCTTTCTCTGGTGATTTAATTTTTCTCTAGAAATTTAACATTTTAATCTTTAAAATAAATTTCTGAGCCTATTTTTTGGTTGGGTTTTCTTCTATTTGTCAAAAAAAAGTATGTGTTGTGGTGAGTACATTTTACATAAAATACCATCATTTCATTTTATGGCCCAAAAGAGTTGTTGGCTTTTGAGAATGGGCACATATTTTAAACATCCTAAATCCTATATCTTGCGAGCTTTTGCATAACATGAAATATCCTTACCCAGAAGTAGAATTATGATTTAAGCATAGTTAGTAGGACTGTGGTTCCATACACACCATGGCAACAATGAAGATTTTCACTGGTAAAAACCTACAAGGCCAGGCTCTGTCAGAGCCTGCTGTGTTTCCCCTGCATGAGCTTGTCCTATCCACAAAGTAGGAAAGAATGCTCTCCCAAAGGAGACCACATCCCAATCCCCGGGACCTGTGACTATGTTACTTAACATGGTAAAAGGGACTTTGCAGAGGTGATTAATAATATTGAGACAGGCAAATTATCCTATATTATCAGGTAGTATGATGTGATCACAAGGGAAAGAGGGAGGCAGAAGACTCCGAGATATGACCATGGAAACAGAGGTCAGGAGAGACACAGAGAGTGACAGACAGAGATTTAAAAATGTTAAATTGTTAAACTCGAAGATGGAGGATGAAGCCACAAGCCAAAGAACATAGCTGGAAATGGCGAAGAGATGGATTTTCATGGTGAGTCTCCTGAAGGAACACAACCCTGCACACTTATTTCATACTTCCAACCTCCTGAACTATAAAATAATAAATTGTGCTGTTTTCAGCCATAAATTTGCAATGATTTGTTACAGCAGTAAGAGGAAAGTATTAACGCGAATACTGTGAGATCCCTCTGCCAGCCCAACCCTTTCCCTGGTCCTGAAAATGACATGGAAAGGCCGGCCAGGAAATGCACGAAGACCCTCAGTTGCACTCTCTACTGGAACATGAATTAAATTGTGCCCTCAATGTGACCCATTAAAAGCTCACTGGAGAGAAAACCTATGATTTTATAATCTTTGAATGCACAGCACTTCCTACCCACCTCTTCTTCCTCCCCTAATCCATGTGGACCTCTTGTAGGCCCTGAGCTTTCTTGATCCCCATTGGTCTTATCTTGATCAAGGCCCCCAGCTTTCAGAACCACAACTGCCATAACTTGTATAGACCTAGCCACAGAGCACTCTGCAAGGGAAGGCCCCGTACTGACAGACAGCAGGGTCTGAGCGAAGATGAACTAAGAAGCCAAACCCCTTTAGGGAAGATCCGGCATCACAAGTCACAAAGCTGGACTTCTTATGCTCTGGCCTCATGGAAGAACATAAATAATACCTAACATTTCTTTGAGCGCTCAGTTTACACCAGGAAGTTCACCTGCATCATCTCATTTGATCTCCGTGGCGACGTCAATGAGAGGGTGTTTTACTAGACTTATTTTATCAACGCAGAAACTGAGGATTCAGGAACATAATTACTTGGCCTAACAGTACACAGCTGGGACTTGAACCCAGGCAACCTAACCCAGAACATCTGCAGAGACTTCTATCTCTGCAGTGAGGTCTTGGGCAGTTTTGATTAAAGGCTATACAAGTAATTCAGCAGTTATCACTTCCTAGGGGAGCAAAGCTTTAAAAAGCTAAGGGAAGAAAAGAGGAGAGTTTTAGGGCCCCGGCCAGGACAGGACTCTGGTCCAAGTGAAGCAAAGAACAAAGGCAGAAGAGGAAGCCGAAGACATGCCATCTACAAGAGGACTGGGAGTAGAGTGAAGCTGCTGCCCCTATGCTCGCTGACCTGGAACCCAGGTAAACTAAGCTCTTCCCATGGGACCAAGCAGAAGAGGGATTGAGGGAGCAGCAAGTTTTTTAAGATTTCAAGAGAGAAAGAAGTTCCCCCTATATTTTCAGTGCTGTTTTCATTGACAAGGGGCTCAAGAGGGGCTGAAGATTTTGGTGTCTTTGCTGGTCAGAGGAAAGGGCTAGAATAGGATGAGGTGAATAAAGAGGTAAATTGTGCAGTGGTGATGAGGGTGGGCAACGGAGCCCCTCTGCCGGGGTTCAGACTCTACCCTGCTGCTTACTTGCTGTGAGACCTTGAGCAAGTCACTGAATTTCTCTTGCCTCAGGCTCCTGACTGCAAAACAGAGGGGTATTGTGGAACCTACCAGACAAAGCTTTGGAAGGATGAAGTGAGAAGATACATATAAAATATTTACAACTGTGTGCAACACGGAATATGCTTGCACTAAACGTTAGCAGTTATGATTACCTGCCCCTTGGAATATTTCTTCCTACTTACCCACCCCTCCTTATTTACATGTGGAATATCCCTCACCAGCAAACTCCTCGCAGGTGCAGCATGTAAGATCAGGATTAATTCACTCTCTACCCCTCTATCAGGTTCTGGCTTCAGTGAGGCCAGGCCAAGTTTCCATCTTTCCAACACCTGTGTTCACCAGTCGCCCACACATGATGTTTACTTAAGTACGATGCTTCTCCAGGCTCCTCATTAACAAGGCTAGTCCCAGACAACAGAAGTGATATAAACTCTCAGATTTAGAACCTTGAGCTAAGGATTTGATTGGCAAAGTGCAAACTCAACCGCATCACTGTTTCTTCCTTACAGCGTGGGAGAGGACATCCCAACAAGCCTTAGAGAACATTGGATTAATCTATCACTTTAGGAATCCTTTGGGGGAAGGTGGGTTGTTGATGTGCAGGAGAATTTCCTCTGTTCTTCCGTCTTTAAAGAAAATCTGAATAAAAATATAAATCATTTGAAGTGCATTTGTGAAGATGATTCTGTGACAGGAGATCCTTGCACTCTTCCCAGTAACACTGGGTAAAAAACACCCCTCCTGGATAGCTTATGTGCTTGTGAAAATCCTCTGCCAGAAAACACATATACAAACATATACTCGAAATTTTGCAGAGAATGTCAGAAGGTTCACACACCCCCTGAAACTGGCCATGGACCCTAGGTTGATTTCTCATTGTTAGTTTAAAATCATTTTCCTTTTTATTATCACTCTCTAATATGTCCTTCATCTTTTCCCGCCCCATTTCACTTATACTTACCCCAACTTTGTAACCAAGCCACATACAAACGCATATGTGTGTATTCCGTTACTTCAAAACAAGTATCCTAGAAATTCTTTTTTTTTTAAGATTTTACTTATTTATTCGATAGAGAGAAACACAGAGAGAGAGGGAACACAAGCAGGGGGAGTGAGAGAGGGAGAAGCAGGCTTTGATGTGGGGCTCAAACCCCGGTCTCCGGGATCATGACCTGAGCCGAAGACAGTCGCTTAACCAACTGAGCCACCCAGGCACCCATATCCTAGAAATTCTTAGTGAGCCACTAACTGTAGGCTCAGCATAGGGCTACCAGACAGATGAAACAATGAATAAGATAAGAAACACCTCATGCCATTAAAAAACTTACAGACCTCTGTAAGAAAGAGGGCATTGAGAAGAGAGTCATACATACCCATCCTGGCTAATTAAAAGAAACTTGATTTAATGGAGAGCAGCAGTGAAAGAAGTCTTAAAAGGGTGCAGATTTCATGTTGGCAACATCACTAGTCTGACCTCACTTTGCCTTTGGTTTATGTTAAAATTAACTTCAAACAGCATCCATATATTTAAAGCTATTGGGGTTTTCCTCAGAGGTGACTCAATAAGAAGGTCTAATGGCTTCAGAACAAATTGATCAAAATTTCATTTAAAGTCTGACATTTAAAGCACTACAGTAGTAGTAAAAAAAACTACTACATTTAGAGCACTACAAGTAGCTTACTTGCCCTCAAGGAGACTTAAATGTAGAAGTGCTGTAACTTAACTGTTCTTCTGACAGTGAGGAAGGTTGAGATTTATTAAAATGATGACAATGATAGCAATATCTGCCATTCACTGAACATCAATGAGATGTCGGACACTGTGGTGGGTTCTTCACATGCCTTCTCTCTGATCCTTGTAACAACTCTGAAGGGGACGAGGACTATTACTTTATTTTACATATGAGAAAGGAGATTAAGTAATTTGCATAAAATCATATAGATAATATATAGAAGGGAGCATATAAACATGCAATATGTACATGAAAGTTATGTCACTTTGATTTATTCACATAAATATTTTATCATATGCATCATATAAAGACCACCTACTTGTTTTTTTCTTTCTCTTGCAACTTCTATTTTAGTCTTTAGATTTTAAATCTCTGTGTAGTATTTCTCCAAAATACTAAGAAAAAAAAATGGTAGGCATCTGTTGTTTTTGCCTGCCCAGCATTCACACCCCGTTTGAGCATTAGCACCTCCATCCACTCTGGTCCATGTTATTAACTTGGGCCTGACCTCGTGCTTAGTCAATCAAACATTGCATTATCCTGACTAGAGTATAACTGGCTCCAATCTTGGATTGGTCATATGACCAAACAGAGTGATTGAAGATTATCTTCCAGACTTTTGTTAGAACTCTTAATAAAAGAGAACGTTCTTTTCCACTATGTTGCTAGAAGGGGAGGGCAGAAGCTTAGAGACAAAGAAACAACCTGCCTGAATTTGTAACTAGCAGAGGAATGACCTATCAGGTGATAAAGAAAGGCAAATTCCTGGATCCATCTGTATCTGAAGCCATTTGGGTTTTTCCATTTAATAATCTAATGAATGCCCCTCCTTATCTCTATCTCTATCTCTTAATCTCTATCTCTTAATTCAATCAAACAGCTTCTAATACAGATATGAGTCTATAACTTTCTATTAGATACTGGTCAAGGTTTTGGAAATACCAGGACAACAAGAATCACTGAGCAGATACTGTGATAGGGCAGAAGAATGCCCTTTCCCCAAACATGTGCACATTATATCCCCTAGAACCTGAGAATATGTTATTTTACAGAAAGAAAGATCTATGCTGATGTGATTAAGGATAAAGACCTTCAGATTCAATGGCCCAATCTAATCACAATAAGTCCTTAAAAGCAGAAAAGGAACACAAAGAGGTCAAGAAATGGAATGGGAAAAGAATGAGGAAAGATTCTAAGCATGAGGAGGAGTCACCTCTGTTACTAGCTTGGAAGATGGAGGAAATAGGCTATGAGTCAAAGAATGTGGTATCCTCTAGAAGCTAGAAATGATCCCCAGCAGGCAGCAAGAGGAGAAACTCATTCCTACAACTACAAGGAACTGTGTTAGTCTGAATAGAAAAGGTGTTCTCCCCTAGAGCCTCCAAAAAGAGACAGAGCCTGCAGGCACCTTGATTCTTGTCTGATAAGATCCATGCCAGACTCCTGACCTATGCGCTACAAGGTAATAAATTTGTGTTGTCACTACATTTGTGGTAATTTGTTACAGCTGCAGTAGAAAACTAAATACAGATTCTGATCACTCTACTGGCCTTGGCAAGTCTGGGGAGTCAGACCAAACCACCAAATTTCCCTTAGCAGGATCCCCTGGGTATTGGGGGAGGAAACTGTGGCCTTCAGGTTAATAATGTTAGCACACCCACATGAAGAGGGAGGACAGGAGGAGAGAAATATAGCATGAGAAAGCAGAGATACTAGGCTAATAACATATGTGCCTCATTTTGTGTCCCTGAACAGTCACTGGCAAGGAGTACATTGGCTGTGATACCCTTGTGCTCTGGCCATCATGTTCCAAATTCCCATTAATAAGGTTGAGCCTTGGGGACCTAGAAAGCAGTAATCCATGACGGAGAAACTTCTCTCCATCATTGTTAGTACACATGGCAGAGGTTCTGACGGCAAGGGAAAGTAGTGACCCAAATGAAAATCAATGAGAACATTGAATGAGAACCACAGGTGAAGTAGCTCTGATGGGCCTAGAATGATCTGGGCTTCTGTAGCAGCAAAGTTATAGCAGCCCCCGGGGAAGAAGAACATGAAGTCCCCAGCCCCTTGAGTGAGGGTGGAAAAAAAGGAGAGAGCCACGGTCCCACTGAGAATTCTGGGGAGGAGCAGAGAAATCAAAAAATAGTTATTGGAATTACTATACAAGTCTGCACTGCTCCCTGCAAGACCCCTCAGCCCAGCTGCATATGGGTTTCCACGCACAATAGTTCATATTTACAGAACCATCTCAGAATATTCTAAATGATGGGGCGCCTGGGTGGCTCAGTTGGTTAAGCAACTGCCTTCGGCTCAGGTCATGATCCCGGACACCCGGGATCAAGTCCCACATCGGGCTCCATGCTCTGCGGGAAGCCTGCTTCTCCCTCTCTCACTCCCCCTGCTTGTGTTCCCTCTCTCGCTGTGTTTCTCTCTGTCAAATAAATAAAATCTTTAAAAAAAAAAAAAAAAAAGAATATTCTAAATGAGCTCATGCCTTCCCCCCCATCCCTCAGTGATACCCTTGCCTTCGTAATGTCTTAGAGGCCCCCTCAAGGTCCATCAATCAAGAATCTGTTGATAATGCTTTTATGCTGCAAGACAGGCAGGTTTCCAGCTTACGACCCATTTGTGCTGACTTGTCACAATGAGAAGAAGGCTTACCTGCTTCTGGCAGGGTATTGGTCCACTCTCAGTTTACCTGGCTTCAGATATCTTCTGAAGACAATTCATCAGGGAGTGATTTCATCATAAATCTCTGAAGAAAGTACTGGAGAAAAAGAAACCGAGTTTACGAAGTAGAAATCTTAAGCAATATTTTGTTCATTCAAAGAAAATAGCTTTTGTTGCTAAAGCGTCCAAGCCAGCTTTCTCTCTTTGTTAAATCACGATTTTATTTTCTTTCTTTTTTGTAGTGTGCTAGGATTATACTATTAAAATGACAGCTTATGCTATATGAAAAAAAATTATGCTGTATTTGAAAAATCCTAAGAATTTTGAATTTTTTATTTAAACTTTCAAAAAGTACGGAGACTGTTAAAGACAGTTCTAATTATTTGGACTTTGATGTTAATGGGCCAAGAACAAAACAACAGAGAAATTAACAATAATAGTAACAACAAGAATTCGTTTGACCAGTGCTTGCTATATGCTGAGGAATCATAGGAATTCATAATGAATAAATGCCATATTTGAAAACGTCATAGCCTAGAGATTTTATCCATGTATTCTTTTGTTTACTTACTCACATGTAGATGCAATGTCTTTATCCACTAATGATTCAATTGAGCTGATCCCAGATAATCTATAAAATGGGTGCTAGAGACCTCTTGATACACAATTTGGAAGAAAGCATTCAAGTTTCCATTTCTTACAGTAGTCTAAGCTTGGGAAATTTTAAAGAAGAAAACTGGAAAGTGTTTTTTTTTTTTTCTCTATAAAGCTATATTTAGTTTTATTTGTTTATCTTCCTTGCTGCTTAATTGAAATGTGAACATAAAATAATCTGATTTCTGGTTTACCAATCTCCATCTACTAAACAGAAATCAATGGCATGTCCTTTCTAACCTGCAGGTTTTCTGAGTTGGGAAAGGCAGTTAATTGCATTCATATGAATTAACCCATGGTAAAGAGCAATGCACTGCTTTTCTTTAATCATTAAAATGAATTTTTCTCTAATTTTCTGAGATAGCAATCTGAAAGGTTAATAATATACAGTAACAAAACGTGGGATTTTCTGCCCATTGTTGTTCTTAAGAAATAAGAGCAAGAATTTGAAGTAATGTTAAGTAAGTGTTGCTGAGTAAACTTCTGCACTCAATACAGTTGAAAAAGAAAATAATTTGTGGCTAAATCCTGTTTTTCTATAAATCACTTTGATTCCTGGACATGTAAGAAATCTATATTATCCAGGAGACTGGATTTTTAAAATATTTTTAGGAATTGTGTTCTTCTTACTAGTCAGTCTTTAAAAAAAAAAAACAAACAAAAAAAACCAAACTAATAGAACAAAACCCAGGAATTTTGATTCCATAAAATCCTCTCATTTTAGCTTTGCTTGAGTAATGGTAGGCAAAATGTCTAAGATAACTCAGAGAATTTAAGAGGTAGAAAGAATCTTGACATCATCTGCTCTATTTTCTCTTCCCCATGCCCCTCAGCCCTGCTCTGTAGGGCTTTGCTTTGCTCTCCACTGAACCCCATTTCAGAAAGGAAGGTTGAAGCCCAGAGAGTGGTGAACATTATCAACCCACCAGCCAGTAAGAGAGCAGGATTCCTAACTTCCTGTCCAGTTTTCATTTCCTGAACCCAGAGTCCCCGGAGGATGTGAAGGGTCAGAACAATAATTCAAATAATGATGTTGATATGATGTTAGGGCTAGAAGGAATGCAGTCATCTAGTCCAACTCCCATGTTTTCTAGATGAAAAATATGAGACCAAGATAGATTTTGAATTGTCTGAAGTCATATGCATTGTCAGAGGAAAAGCAGAACCCAGTGGTGTTTCTCCTTCATCCCTACCATCATCAGAAGTCCACAAGCTCTCTATAATAGGACCTGAGAAAGCAAGGCCAACTACTGTGGACTCAGTTGGTCTTTCATCTCTTTTCTCTCATAGATGAGTCCTGTGTAAGCAACTTTTCCAAATGAAGTGAGTAAAGCTATTTCAAAATGAAGATCTTCAAGACATTCCTAAATTCCTTGAGTTAATGATGGCTATATAATTAATTAGACTTTCAAAGAAAACACACTAACCTAACTCTCACTTCTCCCTTCCTGTTGTACATCAAGGAACAGAGCCATGTTCTGCTTTAATTTGGGGTTGAATGTCATAATTACATCCTAGACACTCCAAGTGAAAATAGAGGTTATCAGGTGCCATTGGCTCATAGCTCTAACATGTCACTCTTTAGCTAAAAAACAAAAGATGTCCCAGGGGAGGGGAAAGTAGTGCTTAATGGACCGAGAGAAAGAAACTATTGCTTTTAGTTGTACTTTTTACTTTATCTATCTGCAATGGACTGAATGTTTGTTTCCCTTAAAATTCGTACGCTGAAATCTTAATCCCCAATGTGATGGTATTAAGAGATGGTGCCTTTGGAAGGCAATTCGGTCTTGAGGGCATTTTGCAAGTGAGATCAATGCCTTTAAGCAAGGGAAAACCCCTGCCCCCCAAGAACCTTCTTGTCTTCTCCACCATGGAAAGATACAGCAGGAAAAAAGCTGTCTGGGAACAGGCCCTTACCAGACATTGAATCTGCCAGCACCTTGATCTTGGAAGCAGGCCCTTACCAGACATTGAATCTGCCAGCACCTTGATCTTGGATTTCCCAGCCTCCAGAACTGTGAAAAACAAATGTTTGTCATTTAGGGCATCTCACCTTTGTATCTACTGTAGCAGCCCAAACTAAGACCCGTGAACTCTACATTTTCAATAGAAAGAACCGTGAAATCCATATTAGTAGACTTTCAGATATGGCAGGGCATTTGGAGACGTCGGTGAGGAAAGCATTGAGTGGATGTGATGCTGATGGCTTTCCAAGTGTGTACTGAAAAACACATCTTGTCACAGCCAAGCCCTTGAAACTCCTTCTCACATACAATTGATACTCCAGGATAAGGACATGTTGGTGTCTCTGAAAAACTTAACTCTTTCTCAACTCATTGATAAACCATGATCTCTCCAAAGTAAAAACTAATGACCCAAATTGCCATTACATGAGTTCCACTTATGTGTTATGTTCTGTGCTGTGTGCTTTCAATCCATGACTCCCAGTCTCATGACATACATACGCAATGGATCTCATGATTCTCCCTTTCCAGATGATGAGTCTGAGAAGCTCAGGATTTGCCTAACAGGGCAGTGAATAGGTAAGTCAACAACTAACTTAATAGGTAAGTTAAGGACTGAGATGGCTTTCACTTGTCTCTCAAGAAAGCCAGGTGTTCTTTAGAGATTCCTCTTCTCCTCTGATCCTACTCCATTTTACAGTCCCCATCGTCTCATGGTATTCCCTCTAAACTAGAGATTTGGAAATGAGGCCCAACTTCAGAGAGAGACAGCCCCTGCTAGGGCAACAGAGATGCTTTGCTCACATCTCATTGTTAGACTTCCATAACAAAGAAGAGTTGGAGAAGGCCAAAATGAGACTTGTTTTTAATCATGCTTTTTACTTAGCCCATAGTCAACATTTCCAGTAAGAAAAATAGTGAGATCCACATTACTCAACTCTCAGCAGGGCATTTGGGGACCCTGGTGAGAGAAGCATTTGAGTGGGCTTAAGGAGATGTTTGAGCAAAGGAAAATTTGGAGATTGAATCTTGACACTTCTTAATCAGAATAATATTCAAATCCAAAAGGTGGAACAAAAATAAGTACTAACTATGGGATAGAGTGGGAGAAGGAAACAATAAGATTAAAAAGGTTTTAGAAATACTAAGTAAGATAGAAGGAATGTAGGAGGTGATGAGGGTGATAGTGTGGTTGGCAGGGGTGGCGTTTTGGCATAATTTTAAGTGTATACCTAATAAGATTTAAACATGAGCTGTCAGAGGAATACTTTCTAGGTTAGAGCAAGGTATAGACAGAGACTCAAAAGATCAGGGATTTGTTACTGTTTCTTAACTTCTGTAAAATATTACATAATTACATTGACTCTTCCAGCAGTAAAAATTAACCTACTCTTCATTTTAACATGGAAGTTAAATCTTGTCCGGGTTGTTCAACAATCTTGTAACATTGAGATCTTACCCAAGAAGAATTAAGCTTTATGTTTTGGGTGAGACTACTGATTGAGTTGGTGTATATATAAAATTTGTGTAAAAATAGTATTCTGAATCCAGTATCTTTTCCCTACGATAGTGACAAATTAAACTCTCATTTTTACCCTAGTAGGAGTGACACATTTATTTTCAAAGGCTATAATGGGCCATCATGGACAAAAAGTGATGAGTGCGTACATTGTAATCTGTAAGTAAAAAATGTATTATTTCTATTTCCCAGGGCTCAGCTATGAAGCAACATATAAAAGAAAATATCATTACTATTCACCCTATCCTTTACAGATATCATTACTATTGTAATCATATTTTTAAAACTATACATTTTTGGCAACACTGCCCTGCCCATTGGCTACAGAATAATACAAGGTTAGATAGGTAGATGATCAATATCTAGATGAATAGATAGATGCAGGCAAGAATATGCATACGTCTCTAAGTATCTCTGTGTGATGCCTGTATACATTATTATTTTGATCAAATTTTGGTCAACTAAAATATTTCTAGACTTCAAAATTTTTAAATACCTATTACCAGGCTCGTCTATGACTATTTGTGACCTCTGGGGTGAGAGTGATATTAAAATATCTTAGAAGTTACAAAATTAATCTGTGTTGCTACAATAAGAAAAAAAAAAACCCTCACGAAAATGAATACCTTTGCCCTGTGTGACCCTGACATACCATTCCCACCCTGAGGTAACTTCTGTTGTCTTCTCACCTCTTTGTGTAGTGAGGAGCTCAAGTTGGGAGGAGCTCCTTTCTCCTGATGCACCTGATAGTTTTTAATAGCCACTATTTACAATGTGTTCCACATGTCCCAAGTCGTACAGGCATGCATAACATTCTAACCTTAAACATCAAAGAGGTGTCTTTCCACTTCGGGAAGCCCTGTGAAACCTTAGATTTCTCTGTCATCATATCAGAAGAATATGAAGAAATATCTGCGTAGAAGAGCATCAGTTTTATGTCTTCATCCAATGACAGCATAAAGGATAAGAAGACTAGCCCTTTCAGCCAGAAACTGGGGAGTCTCAAAAAAAAAAGAAACATTTTAAACCCTTTGCTCTCATCCATCTTAACGTGTGTGGTTAGTAATGCGCTCAGTGAGTCCAGAATAAGACAGGTCTTTCTTAGCATCACCAAGCAAGGTTGTGCCGTACTCAATTTTATATCAGTAGTATATGTGTGTGTGTGTGTGTGTGTGTGTGTGCGTGTGTGTGTGTAATATTTTAGATAAAAGATGAAGCATAAAGTACCACTCCATGCTATATAGATTTTCCTTCTCTTATTATTGATTATTTTGTTGCTAGACAATACAGTTTAAAAATCACTGAAAACAATAGAAAATTAGCAAGTATTTTATTTTTACTCCTTCGCATAACTTTCTCTTTTCCACAATGCCATTTTTGGAGCTCTTTGCCCATTAGGCAGCCTCTCTTTAATGAGCCTTGTACAAAAGCTTGCAGAAAGCTTGCAGGTAGGTATTTTCTGAAGAACTTCAGTCCCTACCTGGAATACCTACAAGAGAGCCTACAGAAGATCACAAACAATAAGATATTTGGTCAGATATTTGGAGAACACACATCACACAAGCAACAGTTACTAAGTACAGCAGAGAAAGCAAGATAACCATGATTCTTGTCCTCCAGAGGTCACATTCATTCTTCTTGACTTATGAAGAGTTCGACAACAAGGTTGGTTGGTGTAAGTGGGGATTAAGGATGAGTTCGGGAGGAACCACTGAGAAGAGGCCATATTTAAGAAAGCAATATGGATAGAAATCCTTCCACCCCGAGTGGTAACTTGGGCATTATCACATAAGTCAACAGTTACCTTAACATGTTTCTAAAGGACAAACTAGGAAATATTTTGTCTTTGTAGTCCATATAGTTTTCGTCACCACATCACAACTGCTCCACTCTGCAATGTTCCAATTAAACCAGAAAACAGGTAGTTGCTGGATTTGGTCCAAGGGCCAGAGTTTGTTGACCCCTAATATAAATTATCACAGTTTTAAAGGATGATATAACCAACAGAGAAAGAAATAGAAGTGTGGGCTTCATGAAAAAAAAAATAAGTTGGACATTAATAAACATTTGATTTAAAATGACAAATATTTCCTGGGTACTTACTGTGTAATATTAGGCATAAGGGATAAAAAAAAAATGGATAAAATATGAGCTCTGCTCTCAAGGAACTCACAGTCGGTCATACAACAGATAAGATCATGACATGGAGTCACAGCTCTAGGGAAGTACTGGGTCCTAAAACAAGCAAGCCATGTGAGTGGGCTCAATAAAGTGCCTCATTCAAATCACATTAGTTCACAAAACACGCTCATGGTTCAGTGAGCTGGGCTGAGAAGGACAAATTGAAAACATTACAAGTGCACGTCGACAAAGGAAGTAAGTTCTTTGGTTTTATATACTGAAAAAGTGTGGTGGTGAAAAGTGTGCCCCTGCTGAAGATGTCCACATCCTAATCCCTAAAACCTGTGACTATGTTGCCTTGCGCGGCACTGGGACTTTCTGATGGGAATAAACAAATACTCTTCTGTTCTGTGGGAGCAGAAGTTTGTTTTGTTTTTTTTTTCAAGATTTTATGTATTTATTTGAAAGAGAGCAAGAGCGTAAGCACAAGCAGAGCTGAGGGGCAGAAGGAGAAGGAGAAGCAGACTCCAGCTAAGCAGGGAGCCTGATGTGGGGCTCGATGCAAAGACACTTAGAAGAGACCTGAGCCAAATCAGATGCTTAACCAACTGAGCCACTGAGATGCCCTGAAAGCAGAAGTTTTATATTCCTAGCACCTGGAAGAATACCAGTAGCAGGGGCGCCTGAGTGGCTCAGTTGGTTGAGCGACTGCCTTCCACTCAGGTCATGATCCTGGAGACCGGGGATCGAGTCCCACATCGGGCTCCCTGCTCGGCGGAAAGCCTGCTTCTCCCTCTCTCACTTCCCTGCTTGTGTTCCCTCTCTGGCTGTGTTTCTCTCTGTCAAATAAATAAATAAAATCTTAAAAAAAAAAAAACAATACCAGTAGCAGAGAATATATTCAATCAAAAAACAGTGAAACAATGAGTGTCTTAGTAGTACTGTGATACTTCAGAAAGATAGGAAAGTCTAAAAACTAGAGGAATGTTCTACAGGGAGAAAAAAATATTTAAAATGCTGTTGGGAACTATAAAAATAACTATGTCTTAGTCATATGTTTGCACCTGAAAGATGTAGAATTATTATATAAATTTTAAGGCAAATTAATTATTGAGCCTAATTCTCCAATACAGTCTTTTTCTCATATACATTTCTGTCATTTATAAATGAGGTGGTCTAAACTTCGGTTCTATTTAATAAATTACTAGGTTTTTCTTTTTCTGATCTTTCTCTGATTATTCCTGCTATTCCTCTTGGAACTGAGCAGAGAAAGAATTAGGAGATCATCAGTTAGGGGTTGTTGTGGGAAGAGGGCCAAACCTGATGATTCCTATAAGCCTTAAATTCCATGTCCACATCCCTCAGAAATGCTATGACAAAGAAGGGTAACTATCTCTTCTCTCTTAAAAACAAAAGGCTTTGGGGGTCTGGGTGGCTTAGTCAATGAAGCATCTCCCTTCAGCTCAGGTCATGATCTTAGGGACCTGGGATGAAGTTCAGTGTTGGGCTCCCTGCTCAGCAAGGAGTCTGCTTCTCCCTCTCCCTCTGTCCCCGCCCCAGCTTGTGTGTACTCTCTCTCTCACACAAAAGAAATAAAATCTTAAAAAAAAAAAATCTGTCAGATAGGTCTTCTATAGCCACTTTGCTTCTTTTGCTTCTTTTCCTAATTTGAGGGGTGGTGGATATAAGATAAACAATGAAGAAAAGAAAATGAACTCAAATATCAAATCCAAAATAGATGCTTTTTTCTTAAACCCCACTAGCCACAAAGGTTTATTAGTGAGAATCAGTGGCTATTGCAACAAACCCCAAATTTTGGTGGCTTAGTATATTTAACTGAATTTTGAGCATACATTAAAAAAAAAAAAAGGAAAAAAAAATCCAAAGTAAATGTTCCTTATCAGTGGTCAGTCTTCTGTGTGGTTAGTCAGCGGCCCAGGACTTCCCAGGGTCTTGTAGTCCTCCATGAAATCAATAGAAGAGAAAGAAGCATGCAGAAAGAAGCATGCAGAACATTTATGTGAGTAAGTGTGGACAGGTGGATAGCACTTCTACCATATCCTGGGAGTCAGAACTCTTTCATATGGCTACGTACCTCCACCTGCAAGGAATTCTGGGGACTACAGTACAGCTCTGTAACTGGGAGGTAGAAAAAACTGATTTCCTAAATATCAAGGCTTTATATAAGCGACCCTCTAGCCACTCCCACCAACTTGTTTCCTGTTATTCTTTCCCTCATCTAGTGTGTTCCAGGCATTTTGGCCTTCTTGCTGATCTTTAAATAGGCCAAGGTCCTGCCTCAGAGCCTTTGTATATGAAACGCTATCTAGCTATTCACTATATAGTTTGCAGCTTGCCCCCAACTTCACTCTGTTCCAAACCACGGCTCAAGAGGATTTCCCTGACCACCCCCACCCACCAAAAATAGCACTCTATCACTCTAGTCTCTTATTCTGTTTTTTTTTTCCTTTATGACATCTATCACTATCTGACATTATAATGTATATTTGTTTATTCAATTTTTATCTGTCTCCCCCACTAGAGTGTAAGCTCCTAAAGTCAGAGACTTTTGTCTGTTTTGTTCATTGCTATATTTGGAGCATCCAGAACTTTTCCCAATGCATAATAAAATGCTGAGTATGCATTTTATTGCATGAACTATGTTTCTTAATAAGGACTTCAAACATGTAAACACCGCAGTGGCTCTATCTTTGAACACAGGCCAGGATACCCTGGCTCTTAAATCTCTCTCCTACATTCCACTTTTTCGTCCCACTATCTCCTCTCCATCTTGGATTGAAGACTCATTTGAAGGATCTCTTTTCTCAAAATGCCAGCTGCCCCATGTTCCATAGTCCCTCCTGCCTAGCTCATGCCTGTGTGGAAATTAGCTGTTTATGCCTCTGTCTCCCCCACAGAACTATGAATTCTTCCTGGGCGGGACTGTGTGTTATTCAACTGTGTGTCCTCATTGCTTAGTATAGTGTCTGGCATATGGTAGAATCTTAACAAATATCTGCTTGTCAGGACTGTTCGATGGTTTTCAAGACTTCTTGCTTCAGGGAAACTTATCAAGAGAGAAAAATATATATACACTCAAACTTTCCCTAAGCAGTCTTAGTAAGAATGTGGTAAAACATTAATCCTTCTGAGTTGTAAGAATTTAATAAAATTATTCCATGAATCACTTATAATTAGTGCAATGGCTATTAGAGCTGGATTTTTTGTTTTAAATAAGTAATTATAATACGGCAATATAGTTGTAATATGTTGCTATATAGGTACTTGGTTGTTTTTTGAGATCCCTTGAATAACTGATGTACACATCCATAGTTTGGCTATTGTGGATACTGTTGCCAGAAACATCAGGGTGCAGGTACCCCACATCCTATTTATGCTATTTTATAGAATTTAGAATATAATCTTGTTTTAAGTGATTGTAGAGATTTTAGTATTTGTTGGTTTTTAATTCTGAATCATTTTGTTGTTAAATTCATGATCATAGAAATCAGGCAGAATGGTTGTTTTATTGCTATATGGAAAAAAGTTCCATTTCATACTAACATGGGGTTTTTTTTAAAGATTTTATGTATTTATTTGACAGAGAGAAAGAGAGAGCACAAGGAGGCAGAGTGGCAGGCAGAGGGAGAGAGAGAGAAACAGGCTCCCCACTGAGCAGAGAGCCTGAGGCAGGGCTCCATTCCCAAACCCTGAGATCATGACCTGAGCTGAAGGTAAACGCTTAACCTTAACCGACTGAGACACCCAGTCTAACTAACACGCTTCCTGACATAACTTTAAGAACTATCTTATATAGAAAGAAGTAGAGAGATTCCTTATAGTAAATGAATCATTAGGGAGGTAAGTCATCCTGGAAATTATAAATAGAAACAATGAACCATTTGGTGATTAGGAAAATAAAATATTTTTCTTAACTAGAGAAGTCCTTTTTTGCATTCATCTTTCATATGTATAAAAAGTTTCTCAAAAATATGGTAACATTTAGAAGAATGTAATCTTATCAGAGATACTTTCAATCTATAAAAAATAAAACTTACTATCTATATATCTAGGCTTTATGGATCCCCTATGTATATGTAATTTTCTGTGATACATATGCACATATATTTATACACATATACACACATACATTATAATAAGAATATATAAATAAGATAAATATATAAAATAACTCTGTGTGTGTATGTGTGTGTGTGTGTATAGGTATAGCTATAGATCATGTGTACTGTGCTCAATAACCATGTCTCCCAGAAAAGGGAATAATGACTTTTAGAAGTTCTGTTCCATCATGTTATTTGCATTTTGTGGACTGATTAGGTGTTTGGGCCTATCTTCCCCCATGCCAAAAGAGCAGGTTTAAGATATGGCAACCAAACTGGCTATGAATCCATAAAATGGATTCTATTTAGATCCTCACCTAAAAATCAGTAGTGCCCAAGCTACCACATCATGGTGACTATCAGCCATAAAAAATTAGTCAACTGGGTATCATAATGTTGACCTAATTATCAATAAATATGAGTAAAAGTCCATGAGAAATATAGCCTAAATTTCTCTGGAATCATGAAAAGGCATCAACCCAATAGACTAGTCAATAATGAGTACTATGGGGACTTCAGGTTTCAGGAAGTAAAGTGAGATACATGGTATAAACCTACTACCTTTTGGTGAGTAAGAGGAAAGACAGGATATGAAGACCCATTTTTCCTTTGAGATTACAGGGTCCTCTACCATTCTAGAAGACCTGTTAGATAAGTCAGATTTTCCATTCTGCACAAATCCAGAAGGCATCATTTATATAGAATATAAGCTATATTCCTTGAGTTGTGCAATTTTACAATTAGATCAATTTAACCAGTCTTGAAAAAAACTGAATATGCTCATCAATCCACAATGTGATTATAATGTGAGCTTATTCATTCATTAATTCAGTCCTTATTATGCTGAATGCCAAATCACTGTTCATTCTTGCAAGGGCTTCATATTCATTACCGAAAACAAAATCAGGAACGATATCTTATTTTTAATTTATTTCTGTTTTATTTTTCTTTTGTGATGCAATATTGCACTTTCCATCAGGAATCTGTATAGTCCTGCATGGAAAAATAATATTCCACCCACTATATTGTAGGTTAGAACTGTCAGAAAGAAAGAGCAAGAGGCCAGCTGGCTGACTGGTTGGCTATTTTAGGCAGGGTCTCTCGGGGCTATCGTACCTCTATGAGGCTAACACAGGCCACATGTTTGCTAAAATCAATTCTATCTATTCATCCCAATAGTGATCAAACTCTGGGGAAATTATTTGGACTAAACCCACAAGACATGGATATGCAAATCAAAGTATGAATTTATTTGCATATGTTGACATGTTTGGCAGGACATGTATCATCATTGATCAGGATAATACACTAAGGAAACAGAGATGAAAAGGTTGCTCATAAGCTCATCCTTAGAATAACAGAAGTTAAGAATGTTTTTTAAAGTATTCCATTGGGCTAAACTAGCTGTTAAAATTATATTCTGAATAACCTTACTAAGATATAATTCAAGTAGCATACAACTCACCCTTTTAAATTGTACAATGTTTTTAGTATTTTCAGTGTCACGCAACCATCACCCTTATCTAATTTTAGAACATTTTCATCACCCCAAAAAGAAATCGCCTACCCATTAGCAGTCACTCTCCATTTCTCCTTTCCCCTGTCCCCCTGACAGCTCTAGGCAACCACTGATCTACTTTCCATCTCTATAGATTTGTGTATTCTGGACATTTTCTATCAATAGAATCCATAATCCGTGAATTTTTGTGGCTGACTTCATTCATTTTACATGTTTTCAGAGTTTATGCTGTAGCCTCTCTCAATACTTTTTTGTTTCCAAATAAAATTCTATTTTTTTATTTTATTACACATGGATATATGTACTACAGTTGATGGATATTTGGGTTGTTTCTACTTTTTAGCTACTATAAATAATGTTGTTATGAACATTTGTGTACAAGTCTTTGTATGGACATATGTTTTAATTTCTCTTGGATCTATATCTAGGGTGTGATTTCTGGGTCATATGGTAACTCCATGTTTAACCTTTTGGAGACATGTCAAACTGCTTTCCAAAGGAGCTGCACCATCTTTAATTCCTTTTGGTAGGTATGAACATTCCAATCTCTCCACATGCTCGCCAGAATTTATTTTCTGTTCTGTAATGGTAAACATCCTAAGGGATATAAGGTAGTATCTCATTGTGGTTTTGATTTGCATTTCCGTTGTGACTAATAATATTGAACTTCTTTTCATGTGCTTGTTGACCATTTGTATTTCCTTGGAGAAATGTCTATTCAGATCCTTTGCCTATTTTTTATTTTTATTTTATTTTATTTTATCTTTTCAGTGTTCCAAGATTCATTGTTTATGCACCACACCCAGTGCTCCATGCAATACATGCCCTCCTTAATACCCACCACCAGACTCACCCATCTGCTGACCCCTTCCTTTCAAAACCCTCAGTTTGTTTGTCAGAGTCCACAGTCTCTCATGCTTTGTGTTCCCCTCCGATTTACCCCAATTCACTTTTCCTTCCCTTCTCCCATATTAATCCTTATGCTCCAAAAATAAGTGAAACCCTATGGCAATTGACTTTCTCTGTTTGGCTTATTTCACTCAGCATAATCTCCTCCAGATCCTTTGCCTATTTTTTCAATTGGAACGCATGTAAGATTTTATTGACAAGTAATATTATATGATATAGATAGGCCACATTATATGTATCCATTCATCAGCTGATGAGTATATGAAATAATTTTTGTGGTTTTTTTTTTTTAGAACATTGGTGATCTCAGTGGATGAGGAAGGGGAAAAATTTGGACTAGGGAAACTAACTTGATTTATGGGCCTGACTCAGAAAAAGAGTAATGGTGTTTGAAACACTGGGCAAATTTCATTCCACAGAGCTAACATCTTTAAGGTAGGAGAAAGGTAGAGCAGACTTAAAAGTGAATGAGGCAGGGCAGTCAGTCTCTAGATAATGGTTATATTTGAAGTCACGTGCTAGTTGCATTCTCTTCCCAGGAGGTCCATCCAGAGCTGGACTCCACTCAATTACCAGAAAAAGTTGCCCTAAAAAAAGTTGCCAACTAAAGGCACAGCCCACTACCGTTGGAGAAAAGGGGCTGGCAAGAGCTAAGAAGGGTTGGGGTCTCAGGCAAGTGCGTTGGAGTAGCAACAAATGAAGTGTTAGGGAGTAAACTAGAAGTAGGACCATATGAACCAAATAGAACATAATAAAGAACAGGGAGGAAGATTGATCATCATTGCAGATACAGTGGCCTGTGGCCCACCTCAGGCATTCCATGTTAAATGTGGAAATTCAATGAGGTTACTTCCATATGCCACCAGCTGCAGGATGTGAGTCTCCTGCCTGTCTTGGTCAGAGCTGGCTTGGGGACTGAAAAACTTGAGGACATGTAGGGGAAAAGCTGAGGTAAGATGGAGCAAGAGAAAGGCAAGAACATCCAAACCTCTCCAGTCAAAAGATAAGTTCAACACTAGTTTATCTGTTTATCTATCATCTGGGTTGTTTTTTGTTTTTTCCATTAGAAGAAAGTACTAACTCCTCCTTTGGACCATTCTAGCAGTAGAATGAGCCTTTGATCTAATTTGTGAGCCTTTGATCTAATACCAAATGAAATGGTTAATTTGTGTTTAGGGGTCATATTGTAGGAAAAAAAATGTATCTTTAAATACCAGAATCATCCCCAGCCTGCTAAGAAGACCCCATTATGAGGGGTCCCCCTGAAAGAACTGCAGCTTTTTGACTCCCAAGTCAAATGCAAAATGATGGAACAAGTCATGCTAAATGCACATTATATGCATTGTTATCTCTGTATTTTTCTCACTGCCTCTCCCCAATACTGTGTATCTATATTGACATAAGGTAAATGTGTGTATGGACTTTTGGAACTCTACTGCTTTCTTTGCATTAGTTATATTCTAGTTCCTTTCCCTGATTTTACACCCTGGATAAATTGAGAGAACAGACTCTGGAGAGCCATTGCTATTTTGGTCAATGAAATTTTCAATAGAGACTTAGGACAGACCATAATCTCATTGGTAGATATTTTATTCAGAACTTAGCCAATATTTTTTTGTATCTACTGTGTGCTAGGAAATGTGCCAGGTGCTAAACATAAACCAAGAAAAAAATTCTTATCCACAAAGAAATTACAGTCTAAGAGTAGTAGTAAAGAGGCAGACAAATAAATAAGCAATGAAATCCCCAGAGGTGAACAGATAGGTGCTTTATGAACACAAAGTGGGAGTACTTACCTCAATCCCAGGGATTCAAATAGCCTTTCCAGAAGAAATGGCTTTCCCTGAGACTTGAAGTTAAATAGGTATGAGCCAAATGAAGGAATGAAGGGGGTGGACGTGGGGTGGTAAATCATGCTAGAGGGGACAACTTGCAAGAAAACACTTGATACATTTAAAATACACTTAAGAGACGATATGAAGCTCTCTATAGAATGTATCAAGCAGTCAGAGTTTCTTTCTTGGAAAGTCTAAATACAATGTGTGCAGAGAAAAAGAAGGGTTCAGGGGCACCTGGGTGGCTTAGTCATTAAGCGTCTGCCTTTGGCTCAGGTCATGATCCCAGGGTCCTGGCATTAGGTCCCACATCAGACTCCCAGCTCTGTGGGAAGCCTGCTTCTCCCTCTCTCACTCCCCCTGCTTGTCTTCCCTTTCTAGCTGTGTTTCTCTCTGTCAAATAAATAAATAAAATCTTAAAAAAAAGGAAAGAAAAGAAAGAAAAAAAGAAAGAAAAGAAAGGGTTTAGATAATAGTGGTGTAAACAGAGAGGCAGAAAAAAGTATTTAGAAGACTATTCAGAGGCTTCAGAAAGAGAAGCAATAGCAGATGGCTGCTTCTAAAGGGATAGTGTGCCCAGGTCATCAGAGAATTTCTCACTGGACCATAAGCATCACTGTCCATCACCGGTCTACTACTGTATCCTGAGCAATATATAAAGTTTTCCATGCAGCTATTATAAGAGCCTGTAAGAACTCTTCAGTTGTGGGAGACAAGCCCAATTTGAAAACCATCAACCAATGTAAAATTCAATTCAAAAGCAGAACCTGAATTCAAGGATGACTGTATGTAATGGTTTAGAACTGTTTCACTTGCTCTCTTTTTCCCAGCTCTGCTTTTCTTTCATCTTCATGTCTCCCTCATACAATCTGTCTGCAAATGGTCCCTATTAACAGCTGCAGTTTTACACTTTATTAGCCAGGGGACCCCAACTCTCTCAAGATTTCCAGCAGTAGTTTGGGTCTTGCATCCATCCATGAACCAATCACTGTGGCCAGGGACAGGTGGTTCTCCTATGCTCCATACTAAGTCATGTTTTTTATCCCCGGGGTCAGGGTTAGCCCCACCTAATCACATGGACTGAGGTATGCAGCTCTTCAATGGAAAATTGAGATGTAGTCATCAGTAAGGTGTGAATGGACACAAAGAAATAGCAGTTGTCTTCCCTAGACAATTCCCCCTGCACCATTATTTCCCTTTAAACCAGTTCTCAGCAGCTCAGGTGAACTGAGCATGATTTCTATTCCCTGCCTCCTAAAAGTACCTAGCAGAAATAATCATTTGAAAAATGGTCCTGTATGAAATAGACTTTCACACGTATGTCATGCAGTTTTTAATACGCCTAAAATGGCCAAAGGTAAAAAACAAATGCTTCCATATTGCGCACCCATGACAACAGTGGAGACGCTTCCAGAGCCTAAAGCCATTTAGGACTCCTCTGTCTTAGAGTTAGCTAGAAATCTTTTGTTATGGAATGACTGCTCTGTCTTCTCTCACTTTAATTAGAGTAATTTTTGATTTTAAAATGCCTAGCACAGCAGCTGGAGCAGAGTCAGTTCCTTAAAAAAATTATTTGCCTTAAATTCCGCAAATGTTAAAAATCAACAGGCAATATACTAAGCTTGATAATAGAAAATAGTATAATACAGGGGCGACTGGCAGGCCCTGTCAGAGGAACATGCAACTCCTGATCTTGGGGTCATGAGTTCGAGCCCCACATTGGGGGTAGAGATCACATACATACATACATACATACATACTTAAAAAAAAAAAAAGAAAATAGTATAATACAAAAACTTGGTAGTCATGGAATTCTGAGTTTATGAGAGAGACAAAAGATAAAAACACAAATTATAGCACAGTGTTTTATTAACTACAACAAAGATTGATACTTGATACAGGCATATCACAGAGGAGGAAATAATTAAATATGAGAATAGGTGTTTTTGGCAAGTGTTCCTGAAGGAGGTGAAAGCTAAACCGAATTTTGACAAGTGAAAGGAATTTGATAAGTGACTATGAGGAAAGGGTATTTCAGGGGGAGGGTGGGGGGAGGGCACAAATAAAAGCAAAGTCGTGTTGTAGAACAATATACTAGTGTGTTCTAAAAACTATTACAGGAATAGAAAATGTGAATTTATGGGGCAGCAAGAGATGATGCTGGTAGGACAAACAGAGATATGAGTTTCTCTTACCCAACTAATTGAACAAGACTAGTTTAAGAATATTCGAGATAGAGACAATCTAAACATTTGGTAATAGGATATTGATTAAATATACAATGGAATACTAACTATGCAAAAAAAATGATGCTGCAGAAAGCTATTTGATATTAGAGGAGGGCGGACAAGAAGAGGTGGTTGGGAAGGAAGGGAGGGAGGAAGAGAGAAGAAAGAGGGGAGAGAGGAAAATAAGTAGGAACCTGACTTATATGGCTTGCTACGGTCTTCCAGAAACCCAAATGCAGTCAGGTAACATCAAAACAGACCTGAACATGAATCTTCAGTGTTTCTATACCAATTCTCTGTGGAAGACACTGCTAAGGGATAATCCCAAAGCCTACCTTCCTTCTTTCCTACTGACAGAACCTCAGCTTTGATTGGAGCACCAGGATGTCTAGCCTACAAAAAATAAATAAAAAAATAAAAAATATGGGGCACCTGGGTGGCTCAGTTGGTTAAGCAACTGCCTTTGGCTCAGGTCATGATCCTGGAGACCTGGGATCAGCCCCACATCGGGCTCCCTGCTCGGCGGGAAACCTGCTTCTCCCTCTCTCTCTCCCCCTGCTTGTGTTCCCTCTCTAGCTGTGTTTCTCACTGTCAAATAAATAAAATCTTAAAAAAATAAAAATAAAAATAAAAAATAAATCAAGGCAAGCCCATTCTTCCTTCCTAAGTGCTCATTTTCAGAGCCCCCTGGGTGATTTGGTGACAGAAGTCTGGGCAAATATTTGCAACTAGGAGAGTAGGTTCTAGAAAATAATTTCTCTTTCATGAAAAAAAAAATAGACATTCTCTTTTCCACAGGAATTCTTTTCTTCCTGTGTAGAGGAGGGAAAAAGTCTTTTCCCTCTCCCCTCCTAGGGTCTCTGGTTAAGGCCCTACAAATTAGACAGACAAAGACAAATTAACAAGGGAAATGGAAACAGTGTTTATTTGCATATGTACTGCTCATAGATGCAGTAGAAACTCAGTGGTGCATAACTTAACTGGTGGGCTTATCCCAACAAAGAAGAAGTTTATACAGAGTGGCAAGTCAAAGGAAAAGGGGGTATAGGATTTTAGGGATAGGAAACCAAGGGAGGGTGAATATATGAGGGGAACCTAATGAAAGACCAGGGCTATTTTAGTAAGATATTTATGCAGAACCATCTTGGGGCAGGCTCTCCATCTTCTTCATGGTCAGAAAACTTCCCAACGAAAGGGGGTTTATGGCAATCCTCATTTCTCAAAAGTTTGCTTTTTGTCAAATCAAGAAAGCTCCAAGGTTGTTTTTCCCCCCTGCATCTATTGATTCCCATTGGCCTCCAGCTCAAAATAACTTAATCAATAAGTTATTTTGATAATCAATCCTTATTGCCAAAGGGGCATATTCTGTTGCCTACGTTGTCTTGAATGTAGTTTATAATGATAGCATGTTTGGGGCAATGGCAGCCTTCTTGTAGCCATGCAGTGGTAAGTCTATTTAGAGTCCACTACTGGGCAGAATGTGGAGATATAAAAGAAATAGAAGGTATGGTTCCTGAGACCAAAACGTCTATAATCCAGGATGTCAAGACATGTCACATGAATTAACAGAGAACAATTAGAAAATGACTTACAGTATTACTCAGCGTCAACTAACATCGTGATGTGGCAGCCCTCTCTAGTCTACTGTTGGTAATTCCATCCTGCCAATGCTTCTTGCCAATCCAGCTAAACTGATGAAATGTTTAGGGAAGATGTGACAGAGATGATTCTAGTCTCAAATTCTTGTGGGTTTTTTTTTTCTTTGTTAAGATTTTCTTTATTTATTTGACAGAGAAACACAGCTAGAGAGGGAACACAAGCAGGGGAGTAATAGAGGGAGAAGTAGGCTTCCCCCGGAGCAAGGAGCCTGATGCAGGGCTCCATCTTGGACTCTGGGATCATGACCTGAGCCAAGGGCAGAGGCTTAATGACTGAGCCACCCAGGCCCCCACCAGTCTCAAATTCTTACCTTTTGAAAATACATTGCTGTCCCTGGTTAAACACTACTAAAGGCTTTCACTCAGGAAGGAAATACACCATTAGATAAACATTGGGCTAGACCTTGGGCTTCAGTCTTAGGAAAGGCACTTTAGCTGTCAGCATGAAGATCATTTAAACACCTGGGATTTGGGTTCCCGATTGTGAATTGGAGATAATGATCCACTCAACAAATATTTCCTGAGCACTTAGTAAGTTCTGGAAACTATTTTAGGTGATAAGGATATAGAAGTAAACTAGAGACAAAGTCCCTGCCCTCATAGATAGTAAATAGCAATGAACAGAGACTCCTTGAAGATGTAGTAGTAAGCCCAGTGGAAAAACATAAAGCCGTGTGTGTGTGTGTGTGTGTGTGTGTGTGTGTGTGCGCGCGCGCGCACGGGCGTGCACATGTGAAGGGGTGGGAGAGCGTGGGGCGGTGGGGAAGGTAAGAAGAATAAGAGAATGGCAGGTAAGTGGGGAGGGGCGCTGTAATTTTACACTGAATGGTCAAGAACATCTCTTTGATAATAGACTTGCATTTCCTTCCCTGTGTGTGTTTGTGCCTGTGCTTGTTGTGGGGGAAGTGCACTTGTGTGTGTATGCACATGAGCAGGCCTGCTTTTCTGGGGGCTTAGGGGAGAAGTCAAATAACTGAAAATACGTTAAAAGTTTTTGGTAAATTTCTGGGCACTATGTGAGCATAAGATGTTATTATCATTGTTATTATTATAGGAGAAGTCTAAACTCCTTAGTTTGACATTTAAGATCTTGAGCAATACAACCCTCTAAACTGCCTTTCCTTTATATCCACTCTGCTGTGTAAACCTAACTTCCAAATTTATCTAATTCACTTGGTAATTAATCATGTACCATCTTATGTTGCTTCTCCTTTTATTTTTATTCTGTTGAAATCTTTTATTAGTCTACTTTTCATAAATTCTGTGTCCCAATAAAATGATAAACATGTCTACATCTGAGTGTTTCTATAAATGCCTTAAGCATAAAGGGTGTTCAATAATTTTTATTGATTTTGTTTGACATACTGGTTTAATGTTTCTCATCCCTTTGAAAACTATGACTCAGTTTGGAATTTGATGTCATACTCAATTTTACATCAGTTTTGACTTGCTTTATTTCTCCTGGAACCATATACCCTTTGAGAAGCAGAATTTTGAAAAATTATATATTGCTAAAGAGAACCTTGAATAGTGGTCAGGACCTCCCCTAAGGATTATCTCAGTGTCATTCAGAGCAATAAGCATGCCCTAATCCTATATGTCCTTTTCATGACCATAGTCTTATAGGTCTTCATGGCCTTTTCATGTTTTGGGGTGTTTCTTGCCACTACACATTTGTTATGGCCTCTGGAATGACTTTCAAGTGAATTTTTTCCATTTAAAGAATGTCCTAGCAGTCTGAGAAATTAAGGAGAAGAGAAGGATGAGTCAGGTATAGTAGAAACTATAGGATAAATACTAAGTGAGGTTTCTGTAGGCATAATAATGATCCCTCAAAAAATATCTACATCCTAAACCCTGGGACCTATGAATATGTTACCAGACATGACAAAAGGGCCTTAATCACAGATGTGATTTAGTTAAGAATCTTGAGATGGAAAGATTATTCTGAATTATCTGGGTTGACTGAAAGTAATCACAGTGGGTCTTTATTAAAGGGGTGCAAGAGGATCAGAATAAAAAGAGGTAAGACAATAGAAATGGAAATCTCAGTGATGTGGTCTCAAGCCAAGGAATGTAGGCTGCCTCTAGAATCTGGGGAAAGATAAGGAAGCAGAAGATTATCCCCTCAGAGTCTCCAAAGGAATGCATAGTCCAGGTGAGCCTTTGATTTTAACCCTATAAGCCTATTTTTCAGGATTTAGACCTCCAGAACTGTAAGATAATATATGTGTGTTGTATTAAGCCTCCACATTTATGGTAATTTATTACAGTGGCAGTAGGAACTAAGACAGTGGTTTAGTAAAAACAACTCCTGAACTAGAAATCTGTCACAGTCTAGCCCCTACTGTCTGCTTATTAATTGTGAATCTCAGAAAAATCAGTCTACCTCAGTTTTCTTTTCGTAATATGAAATTATTGCTTACAGTGTTGTTATGAAGACAGATAAAATCATTTATGCAAGTGCTTTGTAAAGTGTTTTGTGCTACACAAATGTTAGGTGTAAAACTTTGACTAAGCTTGTCTTAATGAGCATGAGAACTGGGAGAAAGACATCTGTCCCTGGTGCACTAATACCTTAAACGAAAAAACATATAAAACAATAACCACCATAAAAACATAACCGCCTTTGTTGTTTGGGAAGGGGCCTACTGCAGGGGTGGCCGCTCAACACACCTGTCACAACCTTCTTTCCGTTCACCAAATTGAACATGATGAACTGATTACTGCATAGTTCCACCAAGGGCCAAGAAATAGACTTAGGGTCTTCCTAACCCGCCTTCAGAAAGTTGCCCTCAATCAACTAGAGCTGGTGTGAAATAATGTATTTCAAAACCCTGGCCTAGTAGTTTAGAAAGTGGTCTCTTGGCCAGAAGCATGGGCATCACCCTGAGCCTCTTAGAAATGCAGATCCCCAGGCCCACAAGACCTACTGAATCAGGATCCACATTTCAACAAGATCCCTGGGCATGCACTGGTTGAGAGGATATATATTTTGGCGCAGTTTCATTCCCAGTTGTGCAGGTTATTGCGGTGTGACCTCAAGCAAAGTGTCTAAATCGTGGAAGCCTGTCTTTTTTGTTTGTTTTGGGTTTTGGTTTTTGTTTTGTTTGTTTTGTTTTGTTTTGTTTTTTTGCAGTGGAGAATAACACCCCCCTCACTGAATTGTTGTGGGAAGTAGAGAAGGCACATATAAGGCATTTTGCACAGTGCCTACTCACAATATTCAGTTAATAGTAGTTCTTTTCATTGTATCATTTGCACCATCTACAGCTGCTAACCATACTACACATCAACTTAGTATTACTGAAGCTACTCGGCAGGGATGATTTTCAAAGCCAGTCACGCCCATGGTCGCAGGCGGGGAAGTGGAGAGGAAGGACAAGAAAACTGTCGGCAATGCCATCTCCAAAATACGCAGGACATTGTACATTTTGCAACACAAACTAAATGTTGGGAGGTTCCTTGCTTTCAGATCCTCATTGCACGTGGCTTTATAGGAAACCGTCTGCTGGAGTCCAGACACAGCCATGGAGTCTGGTGACCTGTGGGAAGGAGCAAGGGCCAGCATTCCTGCTGAGTCGATCTCGGCCCCAGTCCTCTACCGTAATCTGTTTCTTAACTTTCCATCTGCCTCTGGGTCACCTTGCAGCAGAACCGTAACCCTTCAGACCCTAGCCAGCTACGCCCCTTGGTGCGCAGCAAGTCGCCGCGGCAAACCCTTCCCCCGGGACCTGGAAGGCTGGGTTGGGGTGCGGCGGGGGCGGAGCTCGGCGTCCTGCTACCGCCGCCGCCGCCCGCGGAGCTGCAGCCCCTTCCTCCGAGGCTCTGGCCCCGCGGCGCTGCCCTACGTGGACAGGTAGGCGCATCCCGGGCCTGACGGAAGAGCAGTCTGGCACGTGAACTCCCACCTCCAATTTGGCTCGGTGCCAGGCGGCGGCGGCGGCGGCGGCGGCGGCGGCGGCGGCAGCGGCGGCTGCAGCCCAGCGTTGGGGGCGGCCCCCGCGGTCTCCGCCCGGCTCCTGCGCGCCGCCTCTGCTCTTTGCATAGTAATTTCAGTTCCTGCAAGCACCCAGCTCGCTCCCGGAACGGGTCTAAGGAGGACCGCCGCTCAGGAACCCGCCGGAGTCCTCCGTGTGGCGCCGAGAGCCGCTGCTTGGGACATGCGACGGGAAAACCCCGCCACAGCGCAGGCAGTGGCCCCGCCGCGCCGGGGAGAACCGGGCGAGAGCAGGTAGGCGACCCGCGGCCACGGGAGGAGACGCCCCCCCTCCCCTGCCGCGCCACCTCTGCCCAGCGTCCAGCCCGTGGGACCCGAGCTTTGCTGTGTGCTCGGTACTGACGGGAGATGGGTTCGGTCCCACATTTTGCCGGGTGATCGTTTTGCCTGTTGCTCTTGTCCCCATCCCATCCTGCGCTCCGGGGCGTCTTTCTCGCAGGTGATGAATTTCTCTGCAAGGTCATTACTCCCTTAGGTTTTGGCTTTGAAGGTAAATGGAAGAAGATGCCTGCTGTTCTCGTTCTTGGGAGGGCCGGGGGCTGGTTATAATCAATCGGGTCTGCACACTGAATATCTAAATAGGTGTGTGTGTGTGTGTGTGTGTGTGTGTGTGTGTCTGTCTGTCTGTCTGGTAATACTATACTTGCGTTTTTCTCATTTTCTCATGCTTGTTCTTTTTAGGGTCAAAACACTATAGTCGTGTGTGTGTGTGTGTGTGTGTGTGTGCAAATACACACACATTTACATATACAGTTTTCCTTGAAATAGGTGGAGAGAGGAGGGCAGGCAGAGGTTGATAAAGGGAAATCACTGTAGAAACCTGTGCAGTATCTAGAGGTGAACTTTGGAACCACATTAAAAATCAGGGTAGAGACTAGAGGCTATAAATGGTTCTTTGGAGATGGATTTTAGAAAAGATATGAACAGTGTCAGCCAATACACACAACAGATTTTCATCCTATCCAGGCAGATCTAAAAGGTATGCAAAATTTCAGCTGCAGCAATGGACAATGGAGGGGCGGGTAGTGGGATGGGGGGTGGTACTTGGGCAATGGGAAGTGAATTTTGGATGGTAGGAGGCAGCAGATCGCTGTTAGATTTAAAGGGCATTCTGAAGAAGCATTGGGAGAAATCTCTGCTTGAAGTGTAGGCAGTTCAAGGTTAAGATGTTGTGAATGTCCAGAAACCAGCAGAGGCAATGGGGAAAAGGCAAGGGTTTAGAGGAGGAGGGAAGAAAGAAGCTCAGAGTCACCAAGAAGCAACTCCCTTTTATTAAGGTACCTTCTTCCAGTTAAAGCAGTACCTGGATATGGCTCATCTGAATATTTTTCACAATACATTTGTTAAAGAACCATCGGTCCATATTTTCATTTTATTTTTGCGAGGAATCTGGGTCATGATGGGACTGAAAGAAACTGAAGTGTTTACAACACCAGCAAGATTTGGAGAGTTGATTAAGGCTTAGCTTCATGAAATATTTACACATCTCTTGCGTGGGCTTTTGTTTGCTCTTGTTGGTGCTGCTGCATATTTTACTTTGATAATGCTTTAAGCGTACTTCTCTCGAATGTGCTTATTTTCCAGTTATAAACTATTCTTTCTTTTCCATTGTGTTCACCATTGGCCTGCCCTGAGTCTGGGAATAAAGACACATGAGTCACAGCATAAAGAAGAAAATCTGCTCTGTCGCTATCTGCAAAGGACAGGAGTTTGTATTAGGGAAGGTTCTTTAAATAGAATCACAAAGACCACTTTTCAAGTTTTTATGTGTTGGTTGGGGGGAGGGAGGAAATGGGTTGTTGATTCATAAACAGGAGAAAAAATAGTAATTGCCATTGCAAGTCTAGATGTTATGTGACTGGGGTTTATTTTGGAAATAGCAGAGGAACTCATGGCAACCCATGCAGAGTGTGTTGTGCTGTGCTGAGGCTTCACCTAGTCACTAACTAGACTTTCATGAAAATGATGAGGACAAAATCAAAAGCGCAGAGCTTCGTGTGGGAAGTGGAGTCCTGAAGCGTGACCTGAATCAGTTCTGTCTCAATTGGAGGTTAGGGTAGGGTCCAACAAGCTGTTTTGAAATTTGGGTGTTTTTTAATTGCCTCAATACACTTGCCTTAATTATTTGACCCTGTGACATTGTCTTAATTGAACCTCAGATATACTTAAAGGAATATATTAGACACAGCTCTCCTTCACTATATGAATTTCTGGTCAGAAAATCTACAGGTGATGGGGAAGCATGAAAATATCAGTCATGGGGGCACCTGGGTGGCTCAGTTCGTTAAGCGACTGCTTTCAGCTCAGGTCATGATTCTGGAGAACCGGGATCGAGCCCCACATCAGGCTTCCTGCTCGGCGGGATACCTGCTTCTTCCTCTTTCAGTCCCTCTGCTTGTGTTCCCTCTCTCGCTGTGTTTCTCTCTGTCAAATAAATAACTAAAATCTTAAAAAAAAAAAGAAAAGAAAAGAAAATATCAGTCATGGAATCCCAAATCCTAAAAGATTGGCCTCCAAGACTCGGGGCACACAATTCCAGCCCCAGCTCACGCTTGGGTTCCTTAGTGGTAACAGTTTCTGCCCTTGATGCACTTACTCATTCAGTGATTCATTCAGGCATTCGACATTTGTTTATCCAGAACTCACCATGGTCCTAGACTGTGGAACAGAAGAGAAGAGTGAGGGAGACACAGCCCCAGCTGGTAAAACTTGAGAGGCCACGAGTACCAGCTAGTTAAGTGCTCTGACAAGGCCTGAATAGGGTGCTGTGGAAGCCAGGTTATGGAGATAGAGAGCACAAGGACAGCGCCCAGAAACCTGAAGGAAGAGAGGAACTAGTCTGCTAAAGAGGAGAGAGAGGAGCAATCCTGGTAAAGGGACCAAAGGATGAAGAGGCCCAGGAATAACGAGTAGCTCTAAGTGGGTGACAAATTGCAAATAGACAAAGATGGAAAGATGAGGCTGAAAGGAAGCTGATCGACCTTCAAACTGGAGTCTGGCAGAGCTGCTGACTCATCTATCTGGTCAGTAAACCATCTGACCAGGTGAGCGAGGAGCACACAGGTACATGGAGGCGCCATGTTCTTCACATCCCCCAACTTTATACGCTTCAAATAACTAGAAACCTCATTTACTAATTCGTGGTGACCTGACTGAAAGGGAGACGTGCCCTTGAGAAAGTCATAATTCTCTGTGCCTCAATTTCTTCATCCACGAAATGTCTACGACCTACTTTGTGTATTGTGAAAATAAAAGGGCATGAGAGAATGGAGACTGGAGTTTTATAGAAATGCAGAGGATCTTACTTTTATCACAACATTGCTCAGGGCAAAAAGATGGAAAATACTGTATACACCAGGGGTTTAATTGTCCCAGATGACTTCCAAAGGCACAAGTATGATGGTCTGAAAAACTGAATAAAAAAAAAAAGTAACTCAGAAACACATGCTAATGAGAGCCAAGAGGTCTCATACAATTTTTTAAATTATGTTTTAAGGGGGGGAAATATATATGGCAGCCCCGTAGTAACCAGTAAGCACCTGTCTAGAACTGGTCACAACCCATTGTGAAGTCAGTTTACTGGGTCTGATGGCATTTTTATTCTCAAAAAAATAGAGTAAAGCAGAATAGAAGGATAAGTAAATATAGTTCATGGAACTTTTTGATTAAATATATATTTATTTATAGGAATATATACACATAAGACTATGATGTAGTATGTATATCTGATTAGGCATCATGTTCCAAAAAGTCCAAAAGCTACTGCTTTAAGTGATGAAGAGATGCTTCCTGTTTGCAAGACTCCAAGAGTCAACTGGGAGATCTGATACGCAAGCTCAAGCTGGTACACAATATTCCGAAGAGCCGAACTGCCTTGAGAAGGGCAAGACATGATGACTTACCGGTAATTCATGGCAGTGAAGTTAGGTGAGGAGACCTTGCGGATTTAGTTAATCTAGAAAGACTTCAAGGAGGATGTGGAACGGGAGCTAGTTTACAAAAGATCAGTGGATCTGAGTAGACCCTGAGGAAGGGGTGGTGTTATAGAAGGAGGAAGTAAAAAAATGAGGTGGGGTAATGTGAGCTTTATTTAAGAATCATTTAGGAAAAAAAATGAGTATTGAGTTGGTGGGGAGGGAATTGCAGCAAAATCTGACTCAAGAGTTGCAATTTATTTTATATCTAAGATTTTTTTTTGTAATACTACTGCGTTAAGAAAATCTATACAGAATGCCCATCATGTCATAGATCTGTCATTTCCTGCCTTTAAAAAAATCTGTTTTGCAATAATTAATTGTAATAATTGTTCGATTGAATTTAGTAAATGATTGAAATCACGTGATACACCACATTGCAGCCTGAGCATTTCATTTCGCAGAACACAAGGACAAGGGTGATCAAGTGACAGCCACAAATCGGGCAAGCCTTTCTATTCTCTTCTCAAAGTCTCCGTTCCTGTGTGCCTTGTGGGTATAAAACCCTGTACTAGGAACCAACAGCTTCACGAAGATGAAACAGACGACTTGGTACTCAGAACCCCAAAAGGAAGGGCAGAACCTGGCAGATTTTATTTTTCTGTTGTTCTATGACTTGCTCATCATTTTAGTTAAATATTTAAATAGGATTGTATGCATTTTGAGAAGTTATCAGCACTGTGTATTGCTGCAACCTGATAGCTATTTCGAGGAGATAAGATCAGATGAGAAAGTCTTTATCTGTGTTTTTTAAGGTGTTTGATGGGCTTCTTTCAGCTCTTACTGGCTTTCCTATGGAATCAAACAATGTTATGATTTCGATACCCTTTTGAATAAAGTTATGCCTTTAGCCAGAAGACGGGCAGTTAAAATAGACTCAGGTGCCTAAATCAGTTGGCTTGGAATTGAATCAAATATGGAGATTCACTTTTTATAAAGATGTCCTGGACTCCTCTTTCAGCTTCCTTCTTCAACTCAGAATGTTTAGATCAGTGATAACCTAAGTTTCTTACAGAAGAGTCAAGTCCAGAATAATAACATTTAGAGGCTTCATTTGAATTGAAAAGACATTTATTGAATTTCATGGGGGAAAATGTAAATGTGCATACCATTTAGATTCCTTAGTGTCTTGAATGCCAGTGAGAAAAATTTTCACAGCTTTTTATCTGGGCTTATTGGAGTTGGCAATACAATAACAGCTTTCTAATTTTTCATGTCTGTAATTAGATTTTCGGCTTTATTTTAAAGCTAGCCGTGTGAATGGGGAGCTGAATTATTATTACCAAGCAATAATAATTGACCCTTAGCCAGAAGGTTAAATGTTGTGACCCATTGAGTGGAATCTGAATCTGAAGGTAGGGCTTAGAAATCTGTATTTTATGGTGGTCCTAAAGTGATTCCAGTAGCCAGGCTTCAGCACCACTGTTTAGTCCTGCCTTTACTTACAGGGAAATAAAAACATTACAGGTGAGTCCTAGATGAGTGAATAACTTGTCCTAATCATTGTTACAGCTCTGGCTAAAATCTAGACCTCTTCTTTCTAATTCTTTACCAATTCTGTGCTAAGAGGAGAAGGAACGGGATCTGAAGAGAGGATTTGAATGGCTCCAGAGTGGTGGAGGGAAGGGAATCTAATTATTCCTGTATCCCTTCCTCCCAAATTGAGAGTCAACGCACTAAGCCTTTCTCAGTGACAGTGCAGTGATCTCTGTCCCAGGGGTCTGATGTGGCAGAAAAATTGTGGGCATCAGCTGTGTGATCCTAGGCAAGGCGCTCTCTTGGCCTGACACACCATTAAAAATGTTAATTTGTGGGTCTTAAACCTGGTGGATACTCAAGCCAGCCTGGAAAGATTGCTTTAGTCAGTAGTCACAGCCTGTGACACTTGCAGACCCAAGCAAACTCTGAAAAAACTCAAGGCTAAAGAGTAAAAATTCCCAAAGTCATAGGCACCTCCAGGGACCTCAGCACTCTTGCTAATTCAGTAACAGACACAGCTGGACAGAGAGCTCCAGAGCTCCTTAAAAAATCACATTTGCATCTACTAATTTTCTAGAGAAAAGGAGTTGCAGAGGCTCCTTTTTTAAAGCCTGAATTGCAAATGGCCCAGCAAAAAGTGGGAGATCTGGTTTAGAGGGGATAATCAAGATATTTTATGGGGATACACTCTTTTTTTTCAGGGTATTGATTTCTAAATAACCTAAAATTAAAACAATAATATTAGGTCTATGGGAGACTCTTCACTTTGTTTATAATGGGTAAATTTATAATTGGGTAAATTAAATGCTTGAGGGAGCTAAGCATTTGTGTTCCCTTTATTGTCTCGGTAATCAGAGCATCAGAGCATCTTTTTTGTTTCTATTCTTGTTGACAGTTTGTCTAAAATGTAATCCGCTTAATAAGTACAATATGCCAGATATCCTCGGGATTCAGAATTTTGCATCAGCTCCAGATTTTTATTCTGAATTATAGGCCATGTAGGACAGGGCTGCTGAATAGAATAGAGAAATTGTTAATTGTTTTCCTTCTTTTTCACTCTGATGTGCATTTGCTTTCTCCTGATATACTTTTTAAAAACTGTTGTTCAGAAATGCAAGAGATAAAACTTGATTCCTTGTGGATTCCACTTTGTTGGGCTTTGGTCATGGCCTTCGCCATTACATCGTTTTGGAATGCTCAGTCCTTCATCCTAAATTAGCTTCTCAATCCCCTAAAACATGGTTTAAAGATCAGTTATTTCAGCAACTCCTCTGTGATTCTTATGCCCTATTTTCTTATACATAGCATGAATTTTTAATTTATATTTCATTATATTGTTTCCTAAGTATGCCTTTGTTTGAATCCCATACATGATTTCTCCTTGAAAAATGCAGGTAAAAGCGAAGCGACTAGAATTTTAATGCTAATGAGAATTTTAATCAGCGCTGAGTTTAATAAATGGGTGTGCAGTTCCCCTTGCATCCTTGCATGAGTCAAAATTGCTTATGACAAATGGGTGTGGAGGTTTGGTCTTGTTTCCATGTTGAACATGTTCTGAAAGCTGTCAGGGTCAGGGTCAGGGGCCGAGCTCTTATTAAGTGAATGAAAATGCCTATGCAATCTCCTTTCGCATGGGGATGATTTCATGTCTATATGTATAGATTCTTAGAGCAGAAGAGTCCCTGGCTGAGAGCACCTGAGAGACCTGATGCACCTCACTTAACCTGTCCAGTCCTCTGGTTTGAAGATGAATGTACCAGATCGGAAGTTAAAAACTAGCAGCTTGTGGGCCCAGCAGGAAGAGCATGTTTTCTTTGGCTTGCCCATGTTTCTTTTTAATTAAGCCAATATTTTAAAATTAAGAGATATAATATACAAAATGAACCACTGATGCTTATTCTCTGGGTAGGAGCTAAATAATAGTATGTGCTGTTTCTTTATTTCACACTAGTCCCCACCACTCCCTACTGTCTTGGACACTGAGGCTTCCTATAAGTCACTTGTACTCAATAATTTCATTTATAGAAATTGAGTTTGTGAAGTCTGGACTAGGTGTTTCCTAAGGATCATCGAGCCCTCCAGTGCTGTGACTACTCATGAAATTGATGTGACTCTACAAAGTAGAGAGATCATTGCATCAAGGTAGTTAACTCCCATAAACTATAACGAGAGTCTAAAAAGTTTCCATCAAAATATGTAGAGTCTGTGAAGGGTTAATAAGTACAAACTGAATTGACCCCGTCTGTTAGTAAGAGAATTGTGAATTTTGTTTGCTTGTTTGTTTGTTTGTTTTACTGTCCCACATTTGGCAACAAGCAAACAAAATGAACCATCTAAACAATGATTTATTTATTCTTTAATTAAACCTTTAACTTAACCAATAACTACAATTTAACATCAGAATGCCTTACATATTTTTATGGTTTTTTTTAAGAGATTTTCTTTATTTGACACGTGCATGCCAAGCACAGGCACAGGGAGCAGGAGAGACAGAGAAGGAGAAGCAGGCTCCCTTTCTCCATCCCAGGACCTCGATCCCAGGACCCTGGGATCATGACCTGAGCCCAAGGCAGAATCTTAACCCGCTGAGCACTCCAGGTGCCCCAGTGTATTTTGAAATGCACCACGTCTTGATGTTATGTACAGCTCTTCAGGTATATACCACGCTCGCAGAGCCTCCTGGAAGCCCAAAGCATATCTCAGTCTTCCAGGCATTCTATTCATTCCACTTGGCAGTTGAGAACAAACTGTCTGAAGTAGTATCAACTCCTATCCCAGTTCGTGGCTCCGCCTGTACAGCTGAGAAGTGCTCACCTAAGGGTGACAGTCGGCTGGGCCGTCAGCCCACCGCTCAGATCACTGCCCAGTCTGGCCGCTGGCTCGCGTGGCCCTGCCCCGCGGCTGGGGCTCACCACGAGCTGACTGCAGCAGAGTTGATCTCTTCGTGTTGTAAATAAAGACAGATGCCCTTTGGAGACAATTGGATGACAAACTCAGGCAGAGCTCTAAAGTAGAGAAAGCTCTTAATTAATAGCTTTCTGAAATCTCATTTTCTCAACAACTACTGCCGCTTTCCTTCCTCATGCACTCTTCACTGCGTACCACCCCCACAACGTACCTCCTACCTCACTTCTAAAAACATGCTCACATCGAATTATTAATCCCAAAGTGCCGGTGCTTTGGCAGCTTCACTCCAAGAAGACAGTGCTGAGAATAGTAAGGAAGCCAACAGAGGACACAGAGCTATCTCGCCTTCATGCTTGCTTTGGACAGAATGCATTTCCTTGTAGAATGAGGTCCACGTATGTAAGTATGAGGCCTCCTATTGCCCAAAATGTATTGATAATACATAAAAGACCACAGGTGCTAAAATTCTTTAGGGATAAAGTTCATTTTTCCTTCGTGACTTTAAATAACGTAGATTTAGTTATCCTGAAACTTTCATGCTCTTAGGAAGAACTCTTCTCCTAGTCCCTGGTGGTTATTTCAATGTTTAAAATTGTAATGATGAGTTTTTAAAGATCATCCCTCTGGGGCTTGTGGCTTTTGAGTAACTGTCAGGGAGAGATGATAAAAGTTCCTCTGTGAGCTTGATGGATTGGGGATGTAGCCATGACTTCTGCTTTGCAAATGAAATAAAAGCATTCCTCAAACTGGAAATAGGATTTTATTTAGGAGATGAAGTATAGAATGTGGAAGGGAGCTGACAGAAGCTCTGATTTAAGGAAGACAGAGGCTTGGATCACTTAATACATTTGTGTTGAGTACTTGATATATATGTTAGGCCCTGCGCTGTGTGCTAGGGATTCAAAAATGAATAAAACATAGCCTGAACTCTCAAATAATTCCTAGACTTCTGGCCTACATAAACATATTAATAAATATGGCTCAGCAAAATTAGAGGGGACTCTTTTCCTGGGAAATCCTTAGGAATTCCCCGAGCAGCCTCCCGAGCAGGCTTCTTTCTTTGTCTCAGACACCCCCTGAACCTCTCTCTTCCTTCCTCTAGGCCCTAGGAATTCACTAACTTTCCGTTCCTCTTCACAGGTTCACCACCTGCTCACCACACCTGGGTTCCTTTCTTCCCAGCCAGGCCAACTTGTAAATGAGAGGAAGCCTTTCCCACGCTTAATGTCATCAAAAATAAAAATGCAGACTTATGTACTTTCAACTTCATTCTGCTAAAAAACCACTAAAAAACAGAGGGTAGCAAATAGGACCAAGAGGGGGCAGGTGTAAGATTAAGAGAACTTCTACGTTTCTGCTGGCAGCTAGTTTCTATGCTGTCTAAAATTTCCTGCCCATGAATATACCAGAACATCAATATAACTTCATTCCCTCCCTTTTTCCTTTATTTGAGAAAACATGTACAAATTGCAAGTGAGATAAATGAGAGTAACATTATTATAGAAATTACTTTATCATTGAGATTACCGTAGCTGATGGTAGAGAAAACTGCTCTAAATTAGTCTTTTAATAAATCACTTGCTGTCAGTGGTATTTACTATTGCTCATAAATGGTTTGGAATATACTAGTGTATTTTAAGACAAGTTAAAGGCCACTGTTTTGAATTAGTGCTTAACTCTCAAGGATCGCCTCCACCCTTGGAAAATGATCTTGGATCAGATCATTACTGGGTAATGTGTCCAGTTCCGGATACTGAAGACACTTGGGTGTTTCTATAGTTGCACCATAAAATACCCCATGTCCTGTGCTCTCCTTTTTTTCTGGTGTGCGTTTCCCTCTTCAGCACCTTAAGACCCTGGAAGGTCAAGTGGTGTAACTCTTATCTCTGGAATGCCCGGTGAGTGATTCCATCTTTGTGTGTTCATCCCTACAAGAAGACCTTTTGTGTGGCACAGGGGAAGTAAGAGAAGAGGACGGCACTTAGACTTCAGAACTAATGATGATAAGTGGAAAAGAATGAAAAACCAGCCAAACACGCGGGGATGAAGAAGTAAAGCGCAGTAAAGGGGGAGCAAGAGCCTAAGGGAACCACTCATGGCACTTTTAGCATCTTGGTTCTCGGGCGTAAGAGAACACTAGTACACTGTTCATCCATCTACTGTCCTCTGTAAGGAAATGGGAGATGGAGAGACCACAGATCTGTATAGTTAATGAATGACAACTCTTCCAGAACTGCATTCTTCAGGCTTTTTTGTTAGTGACATCCTGCTAAACCCATTTCTCATCTAGACCAATCTATGAGGTTTGTACTATTACTTCCCCCATTATAGAGATGAAGAAACAGATTAAAAACTTGCCCAGGGTTCCTCAGATAGTAACCAACTGAGCCATAGGCACATGCTGTTGTCCAGCTTCAAAGGTCACAGGCTTCATGACTGAGCCACACTGCAATGTATTAACATTGTTTTTGTTTTGTTTTGTTTTTAAGATTTTTATTTATTTGACAGAGAGAAACAAAGCTAGAGAGGGAACACAAGCAGGGGGAGTGAGAGAGGGAGAAGCAGGCTTCCCACCGAGATGGAGCCTGATTCGTGGCTCAATCCCAGAACTCCGGGATCACAACCCCAGCCGAAGGCAGATGCCCACAACTGAGCCTCCCAGGTGCCTCTGTATTAACATTATTAATTATTGTTACTACTGGGTCAGAAGAAGAGGAATAGGTTGGATTTTATAAACAGATTTCTTTTATCTCGGATTTCATGTTGCTGAAAAATAAAATTGAAAGCTTCTAAATCAGAGATAAAGTCATTCTTTAAGCAAACAGAGTGAGTTCAAAGACAAACATTTTAGGTTGAAACTTTAAAAGTCATTGTATAGGCGGTTAAGTTGAAAAACTGAAATTTTGATCAAAATATCCCCGTCACATGTACGTTCAGCAAACATTTCTTTGTTTCTCAAGAGAAGAACAAAATCCATATCAGGCAGTCATGTGCACACACACACGTGCGCATACAGACCTAGAAAAAGAACAAGGAAGCGTGGGCCTGTATTTAGCCCTACCGATGGACTTTGGACTCAGACACTATTTATAGAACTAGTGTTTCCGTGATTGATATTTTAATCATAGATACTCATTTACTTATGAAAGTTGAGCAATTCCTCATTATAGCTTGCAGCTAAGTGTTCTAGTTGCAAATTAAAGACTGAAAAAAAGGCAGTCTGTGTACAAAAGACTCATTTGAGACAAGTTTTCCTTCTTAAAACTATATTTCTAATAATTAATGACACCTGGCAGGAGGGTGAAGACATCATCTCTGACCATTTTGAAGGTGAAAATCCACTAATTGCAATTAAAACCGTGACTTCTGCCTTAATTTATTTTTAGTTCCTTAATTAGCAATTGATATTTTTTTCTAGTTAAAAAAACAATACTGAACTCTTGTCATCAATCTGGAATGTCTTTACCACTTTGAATGTCTGCAAAATCCGAATGCTTTGTTCCAGGGGATGGCATGGTAAAGTGCACCAGTTTTCAAAATGCAGGAGATTTTGATCAGTGACCTGTAAGATGATCTTGGTAGTATACAGATTTATTTTATTTTAATAGTTATGAATTTGTTTTAGTATAAATATATTAAGAGTACATTTAAAAGTATATTTTTAAAATATGCTGTATTTTGAAAATACACCATAAACTAAGTATGCTATATATTATATGTAAAATCTATTACTAGCACATCAAACGTGGTTTTACCATTTCTTAAGAGTAGGCTAATATTTTCAACTAGTCTACCAGTTAAAGTCAATTGAATAAAAAAAGGTTAGGCAAAAAAGTAGTGTAGATAAGAAGCACCATAAGGCGAAAATCATGAAAGTGGCACACAAATGTCACAATCTGGGAAGGAGGAACTTCAGGTCATGTCATTGCCCAAGGCACCTTAGGTTTTCCCTGGAAATGTAAAAGCTTGGTCCAGAAATTCCTAAGAATTTCTGGTTCTAGTTTTAATGTCCCAAATTTTTAGAAACAGTCTTTCATTTTTTTCTTCTGTGTTGGGCCTTTTTCTGCATTTGGGGTCTCTTCAGCCTTTTCTGGAACTTGGAGATGCCCTTCTCATCCCCTCTCTCCATCACCACCAAGAACTTACGCATTCATTTATTTACACACGTATTCATGGAACAAACAGCCTATGGAGGGTCTTTGTAGTAGGTGTTGTAGACAGGCAAGAAAGCTAGAGGTCTGTCCTCCCTGACTTCTGTGTAAAATGAGTCTACTTGTGTGTGATTCCCATTGACGTTGAAGTCCTTGGAGCCCTGGACTTCTGCCATAGTCTCTTTGTACTTCCTAAACAACTAAGAGATCTTCATTGGAAAGTCCCTTCATGTAATATGGGGCTCATATTACAAATTTAAAGCATGTGTGGTGCAGCTCCTGAATGGGGATTATACATAAGAATGGACAAAAGTGGTTTGTACATTTCATAAATAGAAAGGTCTAATTCTTGGGCTCTTTTGAATACAAAGGGAAAAATTAGTACTGTCATGACTTTTGAGTACAGAATAATGCATCTCTGGTCAACGATAAACCTTTGCAAGTTTGAGTGAAATGGGAAATTTTAGCCTTTATGTTTTTTTTGAAATCATTTACACTGAGGGAGGAGTTGTGTTTCAGTGACGTTTATTGTTTTTCTATATAATGTACCCCTAAACAAGTGGCTAAGGTATATGTATTATTATGACTACTTTTTCCTGGGTATTTGTCCTTGAGAAACGTGGAAATGTTGTAAAGCACCTAGATGTGGTGAGTATAAACTGTCTCCACCATCTATATAATGTCAGTAGAGCCGTTTTATGCTTGCCAGCAATTCATAAGATTTTTCTATCCTGGTGAAAAGGATATAGCTGTGGTTTCCTGCTAAAGTTTCTATATAATAGTGAGAAAAGCATCAGAGGATGCAGTTGGTTGTGGTTATTTGCTCATGCACTGCTGCTCTTTTCTTTTTCGTAAAAAACAGGAAACTGAAATTTGCTCTTAGATCACTCGATGTTTAATGAGGTCTTATCTGTGTGCTAATGTGTAAGGGTGAGAAGATGAAAAGATGCTTCTCTGCCTTTAAAGACCATAAAAATCTTACTATTAAGAAATATTAAATAAGTTAAAGTGCTCATGCACATATTTACTCTCAGTGCATATACACTATGATGAAAATTGATGACTTGGAATTGTTTTTCAAATTTTTAATGTTCCTGTTTTATTGTGAGTAGATGTAACTTTCCAAATGTCACATTAAAATGTATTTTGAAGAAACAGCTAGTTAGCCAGGTGGTTTTTTAACTCTAGTAACTGCAACAAAGTTCAAATTTGTTTTTTATTAGTTTTTCTCTGTTCTCTGCTCATGGATCAGACTCCCAGTTCCCCAGCCCAGTAGTTTTGAGCGGAATTGAGCAAAGAGCATATTCCAAGTCTCTTTCTCAAAAACAAGGTAAAATCATATGACGTGCTGAGGCTGAATAAATCAATACTATTGCATTTAATACTATCATAATTTTTCTTAAAAAGAAAGCCATGCACAAAAAGAATATTTGTAACCAAGTACCTATTCTGAAGAGGAACAATTTAATGGAAGCCATATCAGTTAGGAAAGCAGAACCAATATGGCAGATATGGAATAACTGATAAAAGTTTTAGACCTTACACAATCATGGGAGCTTATTAAAAAAAAAGTCTGTGGGAAACATCTAGTATTGGGCCTGAGGCCATTGTAGGCTCGCAGAGCTGGCAGTGGTAAAGAAAAGCTGGATATGATGTGGAGCCCAGCAAGGACGAACTAGAACCTGCGAAACAAACTGGAACTCACAAAGACAAAACAATCCATGCTGGACTCCCATCTCGTCCAAACTCAGTGACCTGGGAGAACCAGAGAATGAACCGGCCCTCTTTCACTGCAGAGCAGTTCGTGGACCTGGGGGTGGACAGAGGTTGAGGGAGAAGATATGGTGGGGCCCTAGGACCTGCGGCCTGGCTACTGCCGTACTCCACCACGGTGAGCTGGAAGATCCACAGGCAGCCGCCACTGCCCCACACGGCCCTTCCAAGCATAATAATGATGCTGCCCTACTTCTGCCTCCAGATCCACGTAGTTTTCCCTTGTAGTCAACTATGCCGAAGAACTATTTAGGGCTCCCTGGGTGGCTCAGTCGTTAAGCGTCTGCCTTTACCTCAGGTCATGATCCCAAAGTCGCAGGATGGAGCCCCGCATCAGGCTCCCTGCTCCACGGGAAGCCTGTTTCTCCCTCTCTCACTCCCCCTGCCTGTGTTCCCTCTCCAGCTGTGTTTCTCTCTGTCAAATAAATAAATCTTAGGGGAAAAAAAAAAGAATTGTTTAGGGAAAGGAATTCTGGGAATGGATTTCCTTTTCATCTAAGTGGATGCTTAGTACAAAACCACCACAGAAACTAGCCAATAGAAAGAGAAATGGCTAAGGTAGAAAGTCCCTTGTTTCTGAGTTCTGCAAGAGTCCTTTCTGCTACAGGACTCTGAGTCAGTCTGCTTGTAGATGATACTTAAGACGTTTTCTTTACTTTTCTTCTTTTTTTTTAAAGATGTTATTTATTTGACAGAGAGAAACACAGCCTGAGAGGGAACACAAGCAGGGGGAGTGAGAGAGGGAGAAGCAGGCTTCCTGCTGAGCAGAGAGCCCGATGTGGGGCTCGATCCTGGGTCTCCGGGATCATGACCTGAGCCGAAGGCAGACGCTTAACCAGCTGAGCCAACCAGGCGCCCAAGATATTTTCTTCTATAGACTTATAAAAAAGTTCTCTACCTGCAACTTTAAGTTGTTGGTTTATTTCCATTCAAAAACTAAAGTTTCAGAAAGAGTTATCTATTTAAAAAAAAAAAAGTTCCAAGATTCATGTAATTTAAGGCACTGAGCTTATCTTCTCAAACTATATATCATCTTGCAATGTAAAATTAATGAAATTGACTCTACTCATGGCTGGGGGATGCGAGGATGAACATCTTTTCTGCCACAGTGGATTCCAAACTCCATTTTTAGATTTCCATAGGTATGACAGAAGGTTAATGTAATATAGTGTTACAGAAAACAAAAACTGCCCTCCCAGTGTTTCTTTTATTTATTTGTTTGGTTTTGAAACTCTTGGGTGTAAGTATATATGCAGTGGAGCCATATGGAGTGGTGAGCTTACCAATGGTGGAACTCTTCAGCCAGGTGCTCTAGTCAGGATTCCTGTAATGACTGAGAGGTTGACCTATGGCACTTTTAAGATACATTCATTTTCGAGATTCTTTGAGTCTTTATCAGTGACTTTCTTTTTTTTTTTTTTTTTTTTAAGATTTTATTTATTTGACAGAGAGAAACAGAGCCAGAGAGGGAACACAAGCAGGGGGAGTGAGAGAGGGAGAAGCAGGCTTCCCGCCGAGCAGGAAGCCCGATGTGGGACTCGATCCCGGGTCTCTGGGATCATGACCTGAGCCGAAGGCAGTCGCTTAACCAACTGAGCCACCCAGGCATCCCTATCAGTGACTTTCAACCCCTTTTTCCCTCCAATTCACTAGATGAATGATGTTTACAGACCGGTTGGCCCCCTGTAATTCCAACTTTTTCTCTCTCACCTAAAAAGTATGTTGAAGTGCAAGCAAATGGCAAAAAACAAAAACAAAGGAAGAGTCAACCCAGTTTTTTAAAAAATTAGCAGAGAATGTGAATAGACATTTTTCCAAAGAAGACATACAGATGACTAACAGGTGCTCCACATCACTAATCATGAGGAAAATACAAATTCAAAACCACAGTGAGATCACCTGACACCTGTTAGAATGGCTGTTATTTTTAAAAAGACAAGAAATAACAAACATTGGAGAGGATGTAGAGATATGGACACTCTTGTTCAGCTTTGGTGGGAATGTAAATTGGTGCAGGCACTATGGGAAACAGTATGGAGGTTCCTCGAAAAATTAAATTAAAAATAGAAGTACTGTATGATCCAGCAGTTCTACTTCTGGGTATTTATGTGAAGGAAATGAAACACTAACTTGAAAAGATACCTGTGTTGTGATATTCACTACAGCATTATTTGTAGTAGTCCAGTTAAGCAACTTAAGTGCCACTGATGAGTGAATGGTTAAAGAAAATGTGATTTGCACACACACATGAATATCATCCAGCCATTAAAAAAGAAATCTTGTCATTTGCAACAACGTGGATTTCACTATGTTAGTGAAATAAGTCTGACAAAGACAAATATCATATGTTCTCACTTACAAGTGGAATCTAATAAAACAAAAGAACACAACCAAAAGTGAGCTCACAGATACAGAGAGCAGACTGTTTGCCAGAGGTAGGGGTGGGAGTGAAGCAGGTGAAGGAGGTCAAAAGGCACCATCTTCCAGTTATGAAATAGTTGGTCATAGGGATATACTATACAGCACAGTGACTACAGTGACTAACACTGTGTTGCGTGTTTGAAAGTCACCAAGAGAGGAAATCTTAAAAGTTGTTATCACAAGAAAAAAAAAATTTGCAGTATGGTGATGCATGTTAACTAGACACTCTTGTAATCATTCCACAGTATGTATAAATATCAAATCCTTATGTCGTACATCTGGGATGATTATGACAATATATGTCAGTTATAGGTCATTTCTTTAAAAATGCAAGTAAGTGATATAGTTTGTAAAATAAGTAGATCATGGGCGCCTGGGTGGCTCAGTTGGTTAAGCAACTGCCTTAAGCTCAGGTCATGATCCCGGAGACCCGGCATCGAGTCCCACATAGGGCTCCCTGCTCAGCAGGAAGCCTGCTTCTCCCTCTCTCACTCCCCCTGCTTGTGTTCCCTCTCTGGCTGTGTCTCTCTCTGTCAAATAAATAAAATCTTTAAAAAAAAAAATAAGTAGATCATAATCTCTTAAAAACTAGTAAGAAAAATCTTGTTTTTCATGTTGGCACAAATCTGTTACTGAAATACTTCACCATTCTACCCATATTTTCCAGTTTGCCCCTTGATGAAGCAAGAAAACAGATACGCATGAAAAGGGAGGAAGGTGCATAGTTTTGTTAAAATTTCTATGGCATAAGACAAATGATAAACTTGGGCAAATGAGATTAGGTTTGGATAAACGGGTCTTGTCAGTATATGTTGATCTAATCTGACCACACAGAAGCATTTATTTCGGTAGCCTGTGTTTTACAAGTCCCTGCACTTGGGGTGGATGGCGGCACAGCCTACAGACAAAGATGACTAGGACTTGTCTTTACCCATGAAAGAATCTGTCCTGTCGTGGGAGGGATAACACAAAGTCCAAGTGAAAGGGAAGGAGGAAGTATTGAGTGTGGCCTTAATGTGGAAGTGGAAATACTACAGTTCTAAAGAGACGGAGTCTTAAAATTCTGTCTCACACTACAGAACTAGAATGACAGAAACAAAAGACCAAAACAGTGACAATAACCACAAAAGCCATGAGAATACCAAGCATGGGCAAGGATGTGAAGGGAATAGAACTCTGACTCATATGATGAAAAGCATTTTGGCAGTTTCTTATAAAATTAAACATTCCCTTCCCATGGGACCTGGCACTTTCACTCCTGTTTACCTGTTTAAGTGATGTGAAAACCGATGGTAACTCAAAAATCTGTCATAGCTTTATTGATAATCACCCAAACCAGGAAATAACCTGCATGTCCCTCAGGGAATGAATAAGCAAACAGCAGCAGATTTGTGCAATGGAATACTACTATGGAATGGAATAAAAAGGAACAGACCATGGGTATACACAGCAATAGAGACGAATTGCAAATATGTCATGCTAATGAAAGAAGCTAGACTGAAACAATGATGTCCTTTTATATTTATATGACATTCTGGAAATGTAGACCATAGGAGTGGACAACAGATGAGTGGTTAAGAGCAGAGAAGGGTTGACAACAAATAGTCAGGGAGTGTTTCTCTAGCAGGCGATGCGACTGCTTGTATCTCCATGGTCATGGTGGTCATACGGCTATGCATTTGTAAAACTCCTGGAACTGTACACCAGAAAGAGTAAGTGTAACTGGATATCATTATTTTTAATTCTTACAGAACAAATTCAGCCTAAAATCACAGTCCAGAGTTTAGCATCCTCCTGGTTCCGGAGACAGAAAAACAGACCCTATGGAGAAGATGCTAATCCTATTTCCTGCTTATTGACACAGAAAAAATGTGCAGACTGAAAAGATCTGTGCTCTGATGTCTAGAAATCTTGGGTTAGTTTTGCTCTCAAAACTCTCTTTAAATGGAGGTAGGCAGGTATCCTGAGACCCTGGATATCAGCTGACAAATTTTGTTACCTAAAATAATGTTATGTCAACCATCTGGTGGGGGTGTGCGAGAGGAGTGTGAGCTTGCTGTGTCCTCTACTGACTATGTGTGAATGCACTGTGCTGCTCTCTTTCCCCAGGCTCATATTCACGGATTCTGAGAGAAACTGTTAATTCCAATATCATTTATCGAGGTCTTATTATATGCAGAGTGCTGTGCTATGTGCTATGAAGGCTAAATATTGAGCTACTTAGAGTCTCCATCAAAAATGAAGCTTAGAACCTAGGGTGGGTCAATAACTTCATTCAATCAGATTATGATAAATCCTGCAATAGGTTTTCTCACTGTATTATGGCTATTGGAAGGAGAAGCCATCACTTCCTACCACAGATACCAGGAAGGGCTTATTTTGCAAAGAGTGGGATGTTTGTTCTGAACTTTAAGAACGCAGCAGATTCTAAGGTTCCTGAGAAATGGAACCTTCCTGTCTTATTCACTAGTTCCCCCACCATGTCTGGCCTAGTCCCTGATACATTGTTTATACATCAATGTTTTGGAATTAATTAATGAAAGAAAGAAAGGACAGCATTTTCAGAGGCAGAGAATCCAGTCCAAGAAGCCACAGCCTGAGCAGAGGAATGCAGGCAAATGCTTCCAGCATGTTTGATCCTGAGAGTAGATCAATTTGGCTGGAGTATAGGGGGCTCGTGAGAAGCAGTGTTTCAAAATTGTGTGAAATCAGACCAGAGGGCTTCTGCGGTGCCAGGTTGAGTAATTGGAACATTTTTCAGTAGAGTAGAGGAAGGCACTGAAGGATTTTGAGCTGAGCATGAGGAGATCAGATCTGTGTTTTTCAATGAGGCCATTTGTCAGTGATCCTGAGATGGTGACTGTTAGTGATCATGTAAGCTGTATTGGAGCCAAGAAGACAGACCATGCTGGGTACACCTGTACTAGCTCAAGCAGGACTTGCAGTATTCCACCTGGAAAATAGGAGTCAGAAACCCCTCGATCAAGTCCTAACTCTGCTTCTAAACTGTGGATCGAATAACATAAGTTCCTGCATATTTTTAGGAGCTATATATTGTGAGAGGTATGTTCTTTGAGTCCCAGTGATTGGAAAGGAAGTTGCAGATATTTTGAGCAGAGATGTGACAGGAATTGGGACTGCATAAATATTAGGGTCGAGGGAGTCAGAGCTGTCAACATGGCGCCAGAATTCTAAGCCAGATCTGACTGGGAGACCGTTGGTGCTGTTAACAAAAATAGAGATGTCAGGAGGAAAAGTTCATTTGGTGAAATGATTTCGAATCCTGGGTGGGACGTGGTTTGGGATACTGGCATGCCTGGCATGTCAGATATCGGGCCTGCATGT
>PITA01011783.1:0-65035 GCA_004023965.1 Spilogale gracilis | reverse complement strand
GAGCCTGGTGGAGGGTACTGAGGGCACCTATTGCATGGAGCACTGGGTGTGGGGAATGGGCAATGAATCTTGGAACACTGAAAAAATAAAATAACTTTAAGGTCAAACAAAAAAACAAACAAAACAGAACAAAAATAAGCCCTCCAACCCTTCTCATTAGCCCCGTGTCCCGCTTTATTTATCTTTGTAGCACCATCGCATGGTATTCTGTGGTTATTGGCTTGCTTGTTTGCTGCTGTCTCCCTGTGGTGGAATGTAAAACTCCAAGAAATCAGGGCTGGGGTGCACTGCTGAGCCCCCTGTCTCTAGCACCATGTCCAGTCCATTGTGGTCCTCAAGCACAGGTGCATGGTATGAGATCCAGAGCTCAGTCATCTGGGCTTCAAGGCTGGTTTCTCGCCTACCTGTTGTGAGATCTTAGACAAGTCCCTCAACCTCTCCTCCTGTGTGAGGTGGAGAGAAGAGGCACACAGGCATCAGGTTGTAATTATGAGGATTGGGTTGGTTAACATTTGTAGGGTGCTCAGAAGAGTGCGCAATGCATAAGAGGTCTATACAAACATTTTCCATATAAAATAAAATATTTCTGAAATGAATGATGTCAGAGAGCTCACCTGTCTAAAAACATCTCACCTGGCTTGCCTCCGTCTCTTCAATTCTATCATCACTAATGCATTAATGAATTTATTTATTATATGGCCTTTTATGCTGCCTTTTTGTTGTCTCACTTTTCCTCTCTGTGTTCCATTCTTGCCCCCCTCTTTACCTTGATTCCACACACACAGCCTATAATACATGAAGAATATTACCCAAGGTATAGCGCTCATGGAGGGAAGATTCCTTCGAAGCCATCAAGTGACCAAGCCCCAATCTGATCCGTGGGTCCCTCCACATCTCTGCTTACATGACTGTCTGCTTTCATGCTTCTAGTGACGGGGAACTCACCTCTTTTATTTTTTTACCTGACATTTTATTTTACTGAAATTTATTGAGTACTTGCTCCACACTGAGCAACTGCAATTAGTCTTTGCTATGCATCATCTTCTCTAATTCTGCAACAACTTCAAGCTACAGATAAGGGCATCTCCCCCATTTTGCATATATGGGAACTCCGTAATGGAGCTGGGGCATAAACCCGGGCAGACAGTCTAACTGCTCCCTGCATACCATAGCAGCCCCCCAGATTTCTTCCTTAAAATGATCCCTTTGGTACTTGAAGCCTTTTTTTACTTTTAATCTTCCTGATCTGCCACAGGGTGTTTATTCTGACATGTTTGTTGACCCCGTCACTGTGAGTCTTTGAAGCCGAAGATGAAGTTTTATTCAGTTTTGCATCTCCAGAATCTGGCAGGGAATAAGGATTCAGAAAATGTCTGGTGAACTGACCTCTATGAAAATGTGCAGGGTGGGCGCCTGGGTGGCTCAGAGGGTTAAGCCTCTGCATTCGGCTCAGGTCATGACCTCAGGGTCCTGGGATGGAGCCCCTGCATCAGGCTCTCTGGGAGCCTGCTTCCCACTCTCTCTCTGCCTGCCTCTCTGCGTACTTGTGATCTCTCTGTCAAATAAATAAAATCTTTAAAATAAATAAATAAATAAAATAAAAATTGTTTTAAAAATTAGCCTGATTCCAGGGGTTCCTGGGTGGCTCAGTCGTTAAGCCTCTGCCTTCAGCTCCGGTTATGATCCCAGAGTCCTGGGATCGAGTCCCACATCAGACTCTCTGCTCAGCAGGGAGCCTGCTTCCTCCTCTCTCTCTGCCTGCCTCTCTGCCTATTTGTGATCTCTCTGTCAAATAAATAAAATCTTAAAGAAAGAAAGAAAGAAAGAAAGAAAGAAAGAAAGAAAGAAAGAAAGAAAGAAAGAAAAAGAAAATGTGCGGGATGCTGGGAGGGGCGTCTGGGCAGAGTGCAGCCTCACTCCCTCTCTACTCTCCCCACCCACCCTCCGTCACCCCGGCCCATGCCTCGTCAGTGCCACACTCTTCAGATGTTTTCCAGGATGTGGATTTTTAAAACTAAAGATTGCAAATGATAGTGACAGAACCTGAGGTTCTCTTTGGCTCCACTCTCATCCTTGAAAGGCGTTCAGAGCAGCGGTGGGCGGGTGGCCAGACCAGGACTGGCTCTTGTGTAAGCTGGGTGGAGTGAAAAGCGAGTATACACAGTGTATACAACAGGCATACATGTATACTTTTATCTACAGAGAGGGACAAAGCAAAAGATGTTTCGCATTTCTCCAACTCTAACCACAATATGTTGTTTCAGTTTGCTGGAGTGAGTGGTCATCCGCTCCACAGAAAATTACTATTTTGGGTTTTGCTAAACGGTGGTTTGTCCTACAGTAGAGAAGTACAAAAAGACTAAATTTCCGGACAGAGTATTTTTGTCCTATAGCAGAGCAGCAGGGTGTGGAAGACAGAGGGCTGGCCTGGGGGTCAGATCTGCATTTCCTCCTGTCTCTGCCCTGGATAGGCTGTCGCTGTGGTGTTGGGGGCAAGTCCCCGTTCTCAAGTCCGGACTCCTCTGGGATGATCGCTCATCTATCTACACAAGAAATATTAAAGGAGAAACCCTTACCTTCCACTTTCTACTCTGCAATCTGACCGACAGTAGCAATGGGACACTGAGAACGCAGGTTTGGGGTCAGATGGAGCCAAGTTGAGACTCAGGTTGGTGGATGCCTGAGTGGCTCAGTGGGTTAAGCCTCTGCCTTCGTCTCAGGTCATGATCTCAGGGTCCTGGGATCGAGGCCCACGTCAGGCTCTCTGCTCAGCAGGGAGCCTGCTTCCTCCTTCTCTCTCTGCCTGCCTCTCTGCCTATTTGTGATCTCTCTCTCTCTGTCAAATAAATAAATAAAATCTTAAAAAAAAAAAAAAGGACTCAGGTTGGCTGCTTCTGGCCAGTGACTCAGCCTCTGGGAGCCCTCATTTCCTCCTTGATGAAATGGGGCTACTAATGGTACCCACTCTCTAGGGCTGCTGTGAGCATTCATAAAGGGGTGCATGTGAACACTTGGCTCAGTGTTTATCACATGCTATGCCCTCGACAAGGGTGAACTGTAAGAATAGTGGCAACAATAATAATGACCAAAAGAGCACAATATAGAAATAATTGTCTAAGTAAAATCATGATCAAATAGCAATAAGTATCAAAACTGAGTGCCCAAAAAGAGGGGAGGCACAAAGCAGAGGACACAGTCTGTGACCTTGAGGAGATAAATGTATAAAACATGAAAACAATAAAAGCCGATCTGAACTGAGTGCCAGGGAGGGGTGGGAAGAGGTGATGTCAGGATTCAGAGGGGGTGAGAGGCCCTCAGACTGATGTGGTCAACAGAGGCTTCCCAGACATGGGCGGGAGAGGAGCTGGGCCTTATTATATCTGGGTGGCAGGAAGGAAGATGGTGAGATTCCCAGGAGAGGATGTAATGGGCTTTCAGAGGTCAGTACACAGACTGCTTTGATGGAGCAGAAGGTTTTTAATAAAAGATAAGCGGGGCAAAGGCCTGTCTAGTTTCTTTCTCAGGGAATACAAATCGAGAGCGTTGTCTTCCTACACCACATGCTAAATCTGAAATTTATTTCAGTGAGTGGCCAGCTTGGGACTGGTGACTGTGTTGTGGTGATTGGGGCATTGAGGTACCTGCATATTCCTGGGGCATGTGTGTCACTTGCAGACACAGCCTGGGGCTGGGCTGGGGGGCAGGGAGCCAGTGGATGTATTCACAGGGGCCAATCCCAGCTGTCCAGTTGGGCAGGCCCTCTGGGTAGTCATTGATTTTGGCTGGAGAGTACTAGAAGGTGAATCCTCCTTGGTATGTCTCTTTTATCGACTTGCTCTGTTATCTGCGGGTTAGATCCCCTAATGTGGCCATCTAGGGGCCCACATGCCCAGAATTATGCTGTTGAATCAGTTGTGAATCTGGGTGTTGAATCTTATGGTTTATAGAGGTTCTGTAATAGGATAAATTACACACACACATACAAGGCTAGCTAACTTAGCGCGCGCGCACACACACACACACACGCAAGGCTAGCTAACTTAGCATCTAATTTCCCCACCCAATCCCAGGAAATAAGGCCAACACTAGATTTCTAAAGACCCACCACAAATTGAGACACCTTGGTGGCTCAGGTCATGATCCCTGGGTCCTGGGATCCAGTCCTGCATCAGGCTCCTTGCTCAGCGGAGAGCCTGCTTCTCCCTCTGCCTGCTGTTCCCCCTACTTGTGTTTGCTCTCTGACATATAAATAAATAAAATCTTTAAAAAAATAACCACAGGTTATGGTGAAGGGAGGAGCCTGTGGGCAGGGAAGGTAGGAGTGGGAGGAGTGTGGAGAGGGGCTCCCAGACTAGAGGGTGACTGCAGGGTGCCATGTCCTTGTGCCACTCTGAGAGGTGATTTCTGGGGCCATTTGCAGACCAGCGTCCATGAGATGGATGATGGAGGCCAGGTCTCAGCCGACAAAGCATGAAGAGGCAGTGGCAAAGCTGGTGATCGTTTTCTGGCCTCACTAATTCCAGAACTATTGAATTACCCAATGCAGAGGGGGAGAGAGTTCTACCCTTCCCCTGGCACACGCCAATTGCTGAGTTCCCAGTATGTCTCCTGCCAGCCAAGGGAAGGCTGGGGAGCTTGGAGCAGATTACATTTGATTTCAAGAAATAGAATACTTTGACATATCTTGCACCCTAGATTTGTGAACTAATTTCTTTTTCCACTAAACTTCTGCTCTTAAGTTAACTATAAGCAATAGGGTAAAGGAGTAATTGATTTGCTTGCACCCTGTTATCTCTCCATGTGGAAGGCCCAAGTTGACCCAGAAATCTCTGTGGCTAACCTTTCAAGAAGGCAGCTACGTCTCCTAGGTCTCTTCTCATGATCTAAAGATCAGCTGTTAAGTAGGACTGCCCCCTGAGAGCAGGGACCACCCAGGAACCAAGCCAGGTGACAAGCAAAAGTATGAGATTTGTACTCACAATGCATACACACTTCGGTGCCTCAAGGCCGAAGGGCATTTACAACTGTAGATCTTACAAAGCAAATTTCCAAGAACCGCTTCTGTGACCCTTGAATTCCTGGACCAGATCAAGGATATAAAGGGGGTCAGAGTGTAGGAGAGAGAATCCTGGGGGAAAAGTTGCTTGGGCAGGGCTGTGCCAGTCCTCTCTGTCCCCCAGTCTTCCTCCTTCACCCCAAGTCTAGTGCAACCACTGTTATAGTCAATCTCATAACATTTGCAGCACCCCCAAAAGAAACTCCATACCCATTAGAAATCACTCCCCACAGGCCTCCCACCAAAACTTCACTACCCCCACAACCACTCATTTACTTTCTGTCTGTACCAATTTGTTCAGTCGGGGGGCATTTCATAGAAATGGAATCACGGGTAATGCAGTGTTTTGTAACATGCTTCTTTCACATATCATCTTTTCAAGGTTCATTCATGCTGTGTCGGGTATCAGGACCTCATTCCCTTTTTCTGCCCAATAATATCCATTATATGAATGCATCACATTTTGTTTATCCATTTACCAGATGACAAACATTTGGGTTGCTTCCACTCCTGGCTGTGAACAATGCTGTATGAACATTGGTACAAATTATTGTTTGGATATAATGTTTTCATTTCTCTTGGGTATACTATGTTTTAACCTTTTGAGGAACCACCTGAGGGATCATTGAATCATAGAATCACTTTTCTTTTTGGGGGGGGAGGTCACTGAATCACTTTTAAAGAAATGGTAGGAGACAAATACAAAACTGTGTTTTGATTATGTCATGTGTTGTACTTGTTTACCATACTGATTACAGATAAACTCAGCTCCCACTTCCCACCTCCTGTCACCCACCCTGTGTGGTCTCAGAGTTCAGGCCCAGAGGGAAGAGGAAGGAGGGAGAGAGAGAGAGAGAGAGAGAGAGAGAGAGAGAGAGAGAGAGAGAGAGAGAACAAGGGAGCAAGAGAGCACAGGCATACAGGAGCTTAAAGAAAAGGCATGGAGACCCCAGATGAGACCTCAGGAGTGGTAAGAACTGAATAAGAATGGGTAAAGAAGACATGGTATATATGTACAATGGAATATTACTCAGGCATCAAAAAATGAAATCTTGCCATTTGCAATGATGTGGATGGAATTAGAGGATATTATGCTAAGCAAAATATGTCCATGAGAGAAAAACAAATATCATATGATTTCATTCATATGTGGAATTTAAGAAACAAAACAGAAGATCATAGAAGAGGGAGGAGAAAAGAAAACCAAGACAAAATCAGAGAGGAGAACAAACCAAAAGAGACTCTTAACCATAAGAAACAAACTGAGGGTTGTTGGAGGGGAGCTTCGTGGGGAATGGGGTAACTGGGGGATGGGCATTAAGGAGGGCACATGATGTGATGAGCACTGGGTGTTACATAAGCCTGATGAATCACTGACCTCTACCTCTGAAACTCATAACACACTATATGTTAATTAATTAAATGTAAATAAAATAAAATAAAATTTTTAAAAAAGAACTGGATAAGAAGTGGCTTGGACCCAGAGGAGGCAGTTGAACTAATAGTATGTGCCTGGAACTGATTTACTCAATATTCAGCCCATATGTGGCTACCATGTGCCAGGTAGGCTCTATAGGCAAGGCTGTGATCATACACACATTGTCTTATTTAACCTTCACAAACAGGAGAGGTGACTATCATCCCATTTTATATACAAGCAAACCCAGGCTCAAGTAATGACTTGGCCAGGGTCCTACAACTCTGACTGGCAATCTGGGATCAGGAACCTTGTCTGCCCAACTCTGATTGTTGTTAATCGATAACGTGGCTCTCGGTTGACCTAGACTCCTGGACTTAACTTGCCAGCTTCTGATTTTGCATGCCTCCAAAAATCCTTCTATGTAGTGAGATGGGCTGGTAAAATTGGTCTCCAAAAAAACCCCCCAAATCAAAAAACCTCAGGATATGTAGTGTGTACCAATTTCCATGGTGTAAATATTCCTACCACAGCAGATTTTAAGATAACATCACTTGAACAATTAATTCATAAAATTTCTGAATATTTAATGATCAGCGTTCAAGAACCAACATTAGCAACATCAGCATATCTTTGCTTCTATGCCTTTGCCTCGCGTGGATCTGGGATCTTAGTCTTTAGAATTTGATTGCCAAAGCTCCAGAAAAACACGTGTCCTTGAGTGTGTGGTAAATTGTGGGGTTTAACCTGTAATACTGACTCAACCAACCATTTCTGGGGTAAGACATGTCTGTAAAACCTGGTGTTTCATGACTCACAGAAATAGAAGCAAAGTCATATTAAAGAAATGCACTAAATTTGTATGTGTTTTCTCTCTTACCTCTAAGTAATAGTTAACATACTTTTAGGCTTATTCCAGAAATGTCAGTTATAAGCCAGAGACCATATGATGGAAGTTAAAGCTGAGAGAAGCCAGACCTTCTTCAACACAGTATTTCTTAAACTGGGGTCTGCATGTTCTGCTAGAATTAAAAAAAATATAACACTTGTTTTCCGTGGTAATTTTTAAAAACTTTATCACGTATAAGGATAAAATTTCCCTTTGTGCATGATTCACAGCCCTTTAGCAAAAGAGCTTCAGTTTCTTAGCAGAAATGAATTCTTTTGGGGTGGGGGGCACATTTTTTTCCCTTTAAAATGAGTGGGTACATTCCTCATGGATGAGAAGCCCTGCTCCATCCCTTCCACTCTGATCACCTTTGGAAAAAATCACCCTTCCATATTGTTTCCCGATTTTTTTTTTTTTACAGATTCTTTTCAGCTTTATTCAGCTTCTTTTGTTTTCACACAAACAGGCAGCCAGTGACAAGCCCCGACTCTCTGTGTGTGACAGATCAGGGAGAGCAGGATAAATTGGCAATCTGCAATCTTCCAGCCGATTTCACGTGGTTCACCAGAGCAGGATCTGCAGGAACGGTATTCCTGGCTGCTAATGACCAGCTTCATTATCACGCCGCCCTGAGCTCCCATTTTGCCTTTGGCTTATAATGGGAGTCATTCGATTCTAGAAAATTCTCTTTCTGTCCTGTTTCTAAATTTGATTTTGCCAGAATCAGAGAGGATACAAATTCTCCTGAGCTTTGTGTCTAAGCAGTGAAGGTGTGGACGAATGAAGAGCTTGCCTCATCTCTGAGCTGCCGAGCCGGCACGCAGCCCCAACCCCATCGAAGAAGCCACGATCCAGATGGACGCTGCCGCTCCAGCGCACTCCTGCAGCAGGCTTAGGGGTTTCCATAGGAGATTAACTAAATAACACTAACGTTCCTTCCCTCCTTTCTTTTCCACTCTTCACTTCCCCCTTTAATGAAACAGTTTAAGCTCAGCACTTTAGCTTGCTCTGGGGGCAAAAGTTTGACAATTTCATTCTCTTGTGACCCTCTGATCAAAAGGAAGTCTCCTTTCTCCTTCACTTGCTTATTCTAAAGAGAGTTTCTCATGGAGGCTATTATATTTCACCGAAGATGCAACTTTCTGATACACTCTGTCCCGAAATGGCAGTTCAAAGATGCAGCCTGTAAAAATAGTAAAAGCGGCACTTTAAGGAGAACCCAAGCCGATCCGATCCTGTATTCAACAAAATAATTGTGGCACAAATAATTGTGCAGCTTGCTAGTGTTGTGGACATAAAATCATCCAATGAATCAAAATGAGGGTCAAATCTTCCCCAAGTGGTCATTCTCTTGTTTAATATCTGTGTTCCTTCTTCATTATGAGCCTAATAATGGCAAGTTTAAATGGAAATGTTCAGCAGCAATTTAAAAATATTGATAGAGCGCCTTGCAGGTGACAGCAATTACTATGTACTTTAGACACACCATTCAATTGACTTGAGCATTCTCATGGCCTCAGGGCAAAGGCTCTGCAACAGGTGATGGGGGGAGGGGGCATAGGCAGGTGATCCCTGCCTTCAGAGAGCTTATAATTCAAGGTGGAAGAGAAGCAAGTCTAGAAATAACCAGAATCCAGGCAGTTCCACACACAGTGTGTATTCCCTGGTCAGGCACTGTGCTAAGATGATTGAGGCTCAAGGATGAGCTCAGGAGAAGTAGAACCCCCCATAAGAAGGGAGAACGCAATGTGGAAATTCCTTCCTTCAACAAATATTAATTGAACATCTTTTGTGTGTCATCTGCTCTTCCTGGAGATATGGGTGTAGCAGTAAACTTTTAATAATAATCATGGCAATTATGTGCTATTGGGGAGACAGAAAGCAAATACATAGTTTCAGGTAGGCGTAAGTACTACAAAGAATTGAGAGAAGGGTGCCGGGAAGAAAACTGACGGTGGGTGGCTACTTTAGAAAGGGTGGTCAAAGGAAGACTTTTGATTAGAGACCAGATGGTGGGAGAGAACTGAATTGGGTTTTCCTGGGCCTTGAGCCTGCTGGCCCTTGCTCTGGAGCTGGCTCTGTGGGGGCTGGGGCTTGCTGCCTCTTCCTGCAGGTCCCGAGAACTGTCCCCCTCCATGATCATGTGAGCCTATCTTAGAACACCTGAGTGGATGGAGCTACCCTCCTCCCGCATTAAGGAAGGCAACCTGCTTTATTCAGTCTGTTGATTTAAATGTTAAACTCCCCCCAAAACACCATCACAGAAACTTCTAGAGTAATGTTTGACCAGATATCTGAACACCATGTGTCCTGGTCAAGTGGGCACATACAATTACGCAGCACGCTGATCGTGAGATGGACCCCGATGCCTCAGTCCCCCTTCGCTTATGTCTCTCTTTGGCGCTTAACAGACTTCCCTCATGTCATTGTCATTTATATAATTTATGATGGAAGTGAGAGGCCTAGCAAGAACAAATTTCTTTCCCTTCGCTGTTCTGAGAAATGCTTCACGAATTCACCTGGGAACCACAAGAAGGACAGAATCCCCGGTGAAGCTCTTGTACGGAATGAATTTTGCTTTGGCAAATGGTTTACTGTCTCTCTCCTCTTACTTGGAGAGTTTTGTCCCCATCTTCCAAGATTAACTGTGATGACGCATCGAAAGCACCTAATGCAGGATGTGGTGGAGAGAACACCCTCGGTAAACAAGACTTAAGGCCAAGGGCACCAAGGCGAGCCTCCCTCAGGAGGCTCCACACCAGCGCCTCAGGAAGTTGACACATAGTTCCCATGAGTCCTGAGGGGAGTTTCCCACAGGAAGGTGAAGGAGATAGGCACTGACTGGAGAACATGTGAATTGGGAAATAAATCCTTTAAGTTTGAAAAAAAACTGGTCTGATTCCTTCTGTATTTCCCAGGACAGGGCAAGTTGTTCTGGATATGAGAGAGGATGATGCTTAAACGATCCTGATAAAACCCTCCAGGGCGGGAAGGGCCTGCTGAAGGAGCTGAGGGCTTGGGAAGGTAGAGGCATCCTTGGTCCCGCATGGCCTGTGGGAGGTGAGACCGTGGCCTGGCGTCCCTCCAAGGACCCCTGGCAGCCTTCTGTCCTAGGAGCTGAGCTGGCCCACAGAGGCAGCACTTGCGAGTAAGCCAATTGCTCCCATCAGGGCTCTGGAGACCCTGCCTCAACTTTATTTATTGACTTTTTTCATTTTTCACTTATTTTAATAAATGTATTCTTAAAGTATAACACACATGCAGAGAAGTGCAAAAATCTAATTGCAGCAGCTCAACAAATTTTTGTGAAGTGAACCCATCCATGGAACCAGCACCCAGTTAAGAAACAGAACATGACCAGCCAATGAGAACTCCCCCACCCCCTGCCGTGTCACTAATCTCCACCCTGATCCTCGGAAGTCATCACTAGCCTGACCTCAACAATATAGATTCGTTTTGCCTGTTCTTCATCTACACAAAACTATACAGTAGGGGCTCTTTTGTGTCTGGCTTCTTTGGCTCAAGTTATTTTCATGAGATTCATTCCTTTATTGTGTGTGACAGTCTTTCTTTCTCACTGCTGACTAGATTTTCTTTGTATGAGTACGTCATCATTTCTTTGCACGTTCTGCTGCTGATGCCCATTTAGGTTGTTTCTGGTTTGGGGCTATTGTGAAAAATACTACTAGAAACATTCTAGTACATATCTTGTGTTTGCATTTCTGTTGAGTAAACACCAAGGAATGAAATTATTGGGACTTCGGGAATGTGTACATGCAGTTTTAACAGTAAAGGGGTTGTGCCAATTTACATGCCTGCAAAGAGTGAGTGAATGCAACAGTGTCACTGTATCAGCTTCTCTACATCGTTGCCAATGTTTGGTGTTGAAAGACTCTTTGGCCTTAGTCATTGTATTAAGTGTACAGAGGATGATCTGCTTTTCATAGCCCTGGAATGTGCCAGATGGGTCTGATCCAGTACCCCCGACATCTCCAAAGTGAGCTGTGTTCCCCCAAAAGAGCATGAACTAAGGGGTCAGGATATGCAAGAGTACTTACATTTGTATGCTTTATTAAGATCTAATTCATAAACCACACAATTCACTCATTTAATGTATACAATTCAATGGCTTTTCGTATATTTGCCAATATATGCAATCATTATCATAGCCATTTTAGAGTCATTCATTATCTCAAAAAGAAACCCCCCTACCCCTAGGTATTACCCTCCTATCACCTGGTATCCTCACTAGTCTTAAGCATTCACTAATCTACCTTCTGTCTGTATAGATTTCCCTATTTTGAACTTTTCTGTAAAGGGAATTATATCCTGTGTGGTTTTTGATGACTGGCTTTTTCACTTAGCATACTGTTTTCAAGGTTCCTCCGGGTGATAACATGCACCTATAGTTCGTTCCTTTTTATGGCCAAATACTATCCCATTGTGCAGATTATATGTACTGTTAATTAATTAAAAATCGTTGATGTTGTGGCTCAGTTGGTTAAGTGACAGCCTTCGGCTCAGGTCATGAACCCGGAGACCCGGGATCGAGTCCCACATCGGGCTCCCTGCTCAGCGGTAAGCCTGCTTCTCCCTCTCTCACTCTTCCTGCTTGTGTTCCCTCTCTAGCTGTGTTTCTCGCTGTCAAATAAATAAAATCTTTAAAAAAAATCATTGATATTTTCTGTGTTTTATAATATAACATAAACTACTAGTATAAAGCTTAATATATTAATATAAAAAGGACTCATGTGGTTTATAAATAAGTAAATGTATACATACAAACATACATACACCGGGGAGGCAATCTTAAGAAAGTCTTTACTGATAGAAATAGAAATGGTAATAACAGTCTTGGCACTTCAAGGGGGAGAAAGAACATCTATAAAAATATGGAAAAATATTATATCCAATATACGATATAATAGATTATCATAAAAAATAGAAATTCAGCATCAATGGAGTTTGAAGTTCCCTGCATTAGAACCAATGTTCTCTTTCCCTTGGGGTTAAAAGTAGACTTGGCTTCCCTTTTGGGCTGCATAAGTTCCAGAATTTGTTTGTTTCAGATAATCATGGTGGGGAAAGGGGCTCAAAAAGTGAGTATTCCTGATAATGTGGTAAATGAGTGGTCCCACTAGTCTAAATTTAATTTAGAAAAACAAGAGAGATTTGACCATCTCAAAGGGCTGCCCATCCACGGTCTCCCCGACTCAGGCTTTCCTGTCTCAAATGTGAAAGAGTTGTTCAATCTAAAATTATGTTATTCCCTCCGTCATAACATCTAATAGGACAGGCTGTGCTTCTCTCAATTTTTCATCTTCTCAAAGCGTCTATTACCAAAGTGTGTTCTAACTCCCCGTCTGAGCACCCATTCTGCTGTCTGCATGCGGTAACACTCAGGGAGAACTCAGCCTCCTCCTGAAAGGATCTCAATCAAGGCCCTTTTGGTTGCAAATAACAGAGCCTCACTCACTCTGCCACAGCAGTTCTCCATGGAGGTGTGATTTTGCCCCCCACTTCCTCCCAACCCCCCACTGGGGACATTTGGCACTGTCTGGAGACCTTTTTGATTATTACAACTGGCAAGTGCTGCTAGCATATAGTACAGAGTAGAGAGCCCAGGGATGCCCTGCAGCAAAGAATTATCCAGCCCTAAGTACTAATAGTGCCAGTCTTTCTCCCTGTCCTCTGCCTTGGTCTCTGTGTCTCCCCACCCCCAACCCTTTACATCTCTCTTGGATATATATTGTTTTATTCTTCCTTGTTCGTAGACTGGCTGTCTATTCTGCTAAGCAGTGGCAGCAGATGACCCCCCCCACACACACACACACAGCTCCCAAATAATTCACATGTTCTTAGTTCAGGTGACCACCGAAGACTGACGACATCCCTGAACCACAATTCCAGAAGAGAGGGACCCTAATTCATCCAGTTTGGATAGCTGTCTGCCTCCTATCTCATCCGTCACCGCTGGGGGGAGGGATCACCATCCCATAGCATTGCCAGATCCTGTTCCTGGGGACCAGAAGGTGGCAGTTCTTAGAGAAATGAGAGTCTGGGTTGAATGCACTGTGGCTGACCATATCCTAACACCTGTCATACTTCCTGGAAATCTCCCGCTACCTGTCTTTCATCTCCTCCACCACACTGGAAGCTCCCATAGGGCTCATCTCTATAGCACACTGCCTAGCGCCTTGTGAACACCCAGCAAGACTCCTTAAATGAAGGAGCATTTATTCATTTGCTTCCATTCATAAGTGATGACAAAAGCCCCTGTTTACAAAACTGTCCATACATCAAAAACTGAGACTGTATAGTGACTAATATAACATAAAAACAAAAACAAAAAACCTCCCCCAAAATACTAGGAAACAAAGCACAGGGTGTAATCGACAATAACAGGGAGCGATTCCCGCCACAACCTTGGAAAGCCTGTACTCTCATGGAAAAGAGGGAAGAGAGCAAACCTGAAAAGTGCTGGAGCAGAAAGAGTGGGGAAGTTTCCTTCTAAGGTCATCATTGTCAGTCATGGGCAGTACAGCTGTTACATATGAAAATCCTGCCGTCAGACCTCATTAAGGAAGGTGATTTAAAACCTCACTTGGCATTTCTTTGCACGTTTTAAAAACAGAACTTCTTTACATACAAAAAAGAAAAAAGAAGAAGGAAAAAAAAAAAAAAAGATGGGATCTTGCAGCCTCAGAAACAGCCTCTCTGTTAGGGCCTCCCATCCACAGTCTCCCCAACTCAGGCTTTCCTGTCTAAAACCTGCTTATGCAAGAGTCCTCCTGGCGAGATCAAAGCGACCATAGAAGTTTAAAGTGAAAACAATATTAAATCACTGTTATGGGCTGAACTGTGTTACCTGCTCGCTCCACACCTCCCATCCCCCGCAAATTCCCATGTTGAAGCCCCAATCTCCAGTGCCTCAGAATGTGGGTTTATCTGGAGATGGGGCCGTTACAGAGGGGATTGAGCTAAAACAAGGCTGTTAGGTTGGTGCTAATCCCATTGGACTGGTTTCCTTCTAAGAGGAGATTAGGACACAAACAAGCCCGTGCACAGAGGCAAGACCAGGTAAGGACGCCATGAGATGGCGGCCATTGCCAGCCGAGGAGAGGGACCTCAGGAAGACACATTGATCTTGGACTTCCAGCGTCCAGAACTGTGAGTAAATGAATTTCTGTTGTTAAGGCACTCAGCCTGTGGAGTTCGGTTAGGGCAGCCCTAGCAAACTAATAAAATCACTTTCTCTGATGGCTCTTCCTCTTTCCAAGTAGAGTTCTATTGTTTATTATTGCATTTATCAATTACTTCCTTGAACCAAGTTTATCAGATATCCACAGAAAGAGAGCCTGAAAAACCAAGGATTAGGACCCACCCTAATCCAGGATGACCTTTTCTTAACTTGATTATATCTGCAAACACCCTGCGTTCAGAAGTAAATTCCCATTCACAGGTGCTGGTGGTTAAGACTTAACTGTATCTTTTTGGGAGACACAGTTCCATCTGCTACAAATGGCTACACTTGAAGGGAGCTGGATAGTGACTTTAAGAAGGGGGAAGACTCTTCAGGATGCTGGTGATGTTCTCATTCCTGATTCAGGTGCTGGTTATACTGTGGTTTTAGTTTATGAAAATTTGTCCAGCTATTCCTCTCGATAGGTGTGCTTTTCTCTATGACCTTATGGTTCAATTAAAAAATATTTTTTTCAATCACCTTTGTTTAGAATTTACACTTGCTTATTCTTTTGATTAATGTTTCTCTAAAATATTAGGAAAAACAAATTTATCAGTGTCTCAAAATAAGGTGAAAAACAGACTATAATTGAATATATCACTATGGGCTTTGATTTTTCCTTTTTATCGGGGATCAAAAAACTAAATAATGAGTAAAAGCCACAATGTGTTCTGTATTTTAAAATTGAATTGATATTTTATTCTTCACAACAGCATCTCTATATATTTGAAAAATATTTAAAAAAATAAAAAAGATAAAAAAGATTTAAAAAATAAAAGAAAAATATTTGTACAACTATGTCGCAGGCATTGGCTATTTGTTTACAGATTATGGTTATCTGCCATATGGATTCACAGGCCCCTTGCATTTGTTCCAATGGCTACTATGTGGTAACAGGTTGAGGATCACTTATCTAAGTGATAATGTTGTGGGAATAATGTGCGTGAAGAGCATGGAACTTGGGGTCCGATTTGGCTGAATTAGAATCCCAGACTGTCGGGGCGCCTGGGTGGCTCAGTTGGTTAAGGGACTGCCTTTGGCTCAGGTCATGATCCTGGAGACCCGGGATCGAGTTCCACATCGGGCTCCCTGCTCTGCGGGAAGCCTGCTTCTCCCTCTCTCACTCCCCCTGCTTCTGTTCCCTCTCTGGCTGTGTTTCTCTCTGTCAAATAAATAAAATCTTAAAAAAAAAAAAAGAATTCCAGACTGTCATTTTCTTAGTATATGAAATCAATGTGTGCCTCAGTTTTCCCACCTATAAGAAGGACTGATAAGGGGACGCCTGGGTGGCTCAGTTGGTTAAGCTACTGCCTTCGGCTCAGGTCATGATCCCGGAGACCCGGGATCGAGTCCCACATCGGGCTCCCTGCTCGGCGGGAAGCCTGCTTCTCCCTCTCTCACTCCCCCTGCTTGTGTTCCTTCTCTGGCTGTGTTTCTCTCTGTCAAATAAATAAAATCTTAAAAAAAAAAAAAAAAGGACTGATAATACTAGTATTTAACTCATTGGATTATTGTACTAAAGTAAGTTAATATATGTGAAACACAGAATCTGTAAATTTCTGTTACACAGTAATTGGTCCAGATTATATTAGCTATTATTATAGTATTAGCTATTATTATGATGATGATCATGATTTGCAAGTCTGTGGTTATTGCTGGAGTGAGGGTCCAAGGCAGGTGGCTGCCTGGCCCCTGATTGGAGTGGATATTGGGGATATAGATAATTTGGGGAGGGAAGTTCTTACATTTTGGCTACCATAAATTATGCTGCCATGAATATGATCAATTATCAACTGCAATGATCTGTTCCAGTCCCTCCTTTCGATTCTTTTATGTCTATACCCAGAAGTGGAATTACTAATCAACTGGTAATTCTGTTTCATTTTCTGAGGAACAGCCACACAATTTTCCCCAGGCGTAGTCCCACCTACTCCTATCAGCAAGGCATAGGGGTTCCAGTTTTTCGACATCCTTGCCAACACTTGTTGTTTTCTGTTTATTTGAGAATAGATGCAATGGTTAATTCTATGTATTGATTTATCTGGGTCTCAGGGCTCAGATGGTTGGTCAAACATTATTTTGGGTGCTTCCATGAGAGTGTTTCTGGATGAAATTAACAATTAAATCAGTGAGCTTTGACTGCAGCAGATTTCCCTTCATAATGTGACCAGACCTCATCCAATCAGGTGAACGCTTAAGTAGAACAAAAAAGACCTGCCTTCTTGAGTTGTGGGAATTCCTCAAGCAGTTGGCTTTGAACTAGAACTGAAACACTGACTCTTCCTGATTCTCTAGCCTGCTGGTCTACCCTGGAGATTTTTTTCTTTTCTTTTCTTTTCTTTTCTTTTCTTTTCTTTTCTTTTCTTTTCTTTTCTTTTCTTTTCCTTTCTTTTCTTTCCTTTTCTTTTCTTTATTTCTTTCTTTTTCTTTTTTTTTTTTTTTGGATTTTCCCACCTCTATAATCATGTCTCAACTCCTTATAATAAATAGATATATAGTAAATATAACTTATATATACTAAATATATAATAATATATATTAAATAAAGAGTCTCCTATTGATCTTGTTTCTTAGGAGAACCCTGACTGATACAATAGATATCCTAATATGTTTGAAGGTCTCATTAGTATTTGAATAAGTACTACAAATAAATATAACATATGCACATTGTATAGAAAACTTCTTCTTTTCATATATAAAACTTTGATCAAGACTTACTGTAAGCTACGTATTATGCTCAGCACTCTCCATGTCTAAACTCATGCGATGTGGACAGCTCCGTGAATCAGGCACTGATATCTCAAGTTTATAGATGAGAAAGCACATATATAGACGTTAAATAACACTTGCCTAAGGTCATGCAGCTGGTATGGGGTGCCTTGAACTCAGCAGTCTGGCTCTAGCATTCTTGCTTTTGCCAAATGATGCTCAGACACTTTCTGTTCTGGTAACTTCACTTAATTCTAATCATCTTGGTGACTTCTCATGCCCTGGATTTCCCCTTCCATCACTTTCCCTGTTCCTAAAAGTCCTACTGTATTTTCTGTCCCCTAAAATCAGTCAAGGCGGAGTGCTGCAGTATTCCCTATAGTGGCATGTGGTGTGAAGGGGAAGAACGATGGTCTCTGGTCATAACTGAACCCTGCAAATATGCCCTTGAGGAAAAAAAAAAAAGGAACCGCTAAATCCTTTACACTAGAAGAGGAAAAATTAAATCGTTTAAAAATGAAAATTATTCCCATAATGTATTTCAGCCAAGTAATTAAAGTGTACTCGTACATTAATTACACTTTCAAGACTCTCCTTGCCCTGCTTTGTGGGGCTCTCTCTTTTTCCCAGGGTTAAGTGAGGACAAGGTTTTTGAGGGAGAATTCAATTCCGTTTCAAGAAAAGTCTCTCAAGGCTGGTTAGGCAAAGATTCCCATCCAAACGAATTGCCCAGCTGAGCAATTAAGTCACCTTCAGAAGTTACTGATTTGCAGCTGACCTTTGTGAAACTAGAGCCACAGTTATAACACACCGATTTGATATATTTTTTTAATGATCAAACTCCCCCTCCAGAAGAAAAAATGAAGTGCTTATACTTGGAAGCAGTACTAAGCTAGGTCCCTCTCTTTAGAACTGCTGCAGGTGTTTTCATATCCTGTTCACTTTTCATATCCTGTTTACTGTCCCATCTTTCAAAACCGAAGCGTGGATGATTTCCTCAGAGCTGTTTCTTTGCCCTTGATCAGCTTCCCAGGAAAACAGTATCCACCTTCCGCGTTGTGTCTTGGAAACATGGACCTCCCCAGGTCGTAAAGCATTAGCTAGTGCTACAAGGAGCTTTAGAAAGGGCATGTCAATGGGAGAAGGAAAGTAAATGGGAACTAGGGTAATCCAGGGAGAGAAATGAAACAACAGAGACTTTGGACACAGAAACAAACTGAGGGACTTGGAGGGAGGGGGGTGGAGGGATGGGAGAGCCTGGTGGTGGGTACTGGGGACACCTAAAGCGTGGAGCACTGGGTGTGGGGAATGGTGAATGATCTTGGAACACTGGGGAAAAAAATTTAAGTAACAATAAAATAATTTTTTTTAAATGGAAAAAAAAAAAAAAGAAAGGACATGTCAAACCTTGAATAGTTCCGAAGACTTTCAAATCAGAGAAGAATCTCAAAGACCATCATATTATTCTCCTTAACTTTACAGATGAGGAAATGGAACTCAGGGGTTTGTTTCATGGGAAGACACTAAAGGAGTTTATTTATTTATTTTTTAAAAGATTTTATTTATTTGACAGAGAGAAACACAGCCAGAGAGGGAACACAAGCAGCGGGAGTGAGAGAGGGAGAAGCAGGCTTCCCGCCAAGCAGGGAGTCCGATGTGGGACTCGATCCTGAATCTCTGGGATCATGACCTGAGCTGAAGGCAGTCGCTTAACCAACTAAGCCACCCAGGTGCCCCGACACTAAAGGAGTTTAAATAGGGATGAGCCAACAGGGCTCTCCTGCTGAAATTACTTACTAAATCTGTGAGTGATGAAAGCAAACAATTTGATGGCTATACATTAGAACAATGGGCCCAAAACAGCATTATGGAATTCAACAAATAGTAATAATAACAGACTGCTTCTAGTCACGGAATCAAAAGATTCCTCAATGTGGGAGACAGATGAGGTTTGGCTGACCTCGATCTCTGGATGAGCCTGCAGAGACAATGGTCAGTCAGATGTTAAAAAACCTAATTAAATTCTGGCATAATCACGTTGTGTTAGAATATGGATGAAGTCTAGAAGGACACATAAAAAGGTTTGTGGTAGTTACTTTTGGGCAGTGGAAGTAGGAGGAAGAGAGGGCTATAATTCTTACTTTATACACACTGAGCATTGTATTAATTTTGGAATAAGCAAATCTCAACAACTTAAAAAAATAATGATAAATAAAACTGAGGCTGAAGGAGAGTTTCTAGAGGAAGGACAGAAATGTCCTAGATAGATTGTATGGGATGTCTACTCTGTAGCCTTGGGCATCAAAGGGGTATCAATAAGTTAAAAATACTATATACAGAAGGAGAGATCAAATGGTGGAGGGGGATGGGAATCAGGTTACAGGGATTACTGAACAGATTTGACTAACTTCATACTTTTGAAACAACGGGAGTGTTATCTCATTCTGAAGAGCTCGTGTATGGAAATCTGTCCATCCATACATTCATTCATTTACCCATTCATTTATCCAACACCATAAACAAAGTGTACCCTCCTTAAAAAAGCATTTGAGAAAGTATTTCCCCTGGCAAAGAGTTAGGCTACTTTAAAAGAATAAGTTGCTTATTCTGGAGCGTACTCAAGGAATGGTTGGCTGATTGATTCTCTGAGACGGACGCCTACCTTTTTAAGGATGATGGACTAGGAAATTTTTAATGATTCTTACCAGTTTATGTTTATATCATTTTCCTGCTCAGAAATACTGTGAAGGTTCCAAATTGCTAGCAGCACAAAGGAAGTTTATTCACCACGACATTCAAGGTCCTTCAGAATGTTGCTCTGACCACCTTTCCCAGTGTGTCTCCTACCATCCCAATCTGTGGCCCATTTGTCAGGTACTTTCCAGCTCCTTGTGTGTACTTTGTTCATGCTGTTCCTTCCTAGAATGCCCTTTTGGCTTTTCTTGACCTAGTGGAATACAACTCATTTTTCAGTTTGACTCGTTGTCTACTACAGCTGGGGTCCAAACTACTTGGTTGGTCAGTGCTTACACATGTTCAAGGTTAAAAATGTAAAATGCTATGCCAATGTCCCTGTAACACATCTAATATTGTGTCATGCTTGGCTTTCGGTGCTCCTATACTTTCTACTAGATCAGAGTCCCTTGTGGTCAGGACCCACCCAGTCAAATCCAGATCCTCTGGGCTTCGTGAAAAGCCTGTCACCTCCAGAGTCACCTGGAATCTGTGCTGAATGAATTCATGGACTTGAACTAGCTCTCGTTATGTTCCTCACCAGCCAGTTAAAATTTCCAGCTTCAGCAAGTAGTTAACCTCCTCCATGCTTTGAGACTTTAACTGAAATTGTTATGATGTACAAAAGCAGTTATTTCTTTTTTTTTTTTTTAAAGATTTTATTTATTTGACAGAGAGAAACACAGCCAGAGAGGGAACAGAAGCAGGGGGAGTGAGAGAGGGAGAAGCAGGCTGCCTGCCGAGCAGGCAGCCCAATATGGGACTCGATCCTGGGTCTCCGGGATCATGACCCGAGCCGAAGGCAGTCGCTTAACCAACTGAGCCACCCAGGTGCCCCTTTTCTTTCTTTTTTTAAAAAAGATTTTATTTATTTATTTGACAGAGAGAAACACAGTGAGAGAGGGAACACAAGCAGGGGGAGTGAGAGAGGGAGAAGCAGGCTTCCCGCTGAGCAGGGCACCTAATGTGGGGCTTGATCCCCAGACTCGGGGAGCATGACCTGAGCCGAAGGCAGACGCTTAATGGCTGAGCCACCAGGCGCCTCCAAATATAGTATTTCCTACTACTCTGGATGTCTTCAGGAGCATTCTGAGAATACACCTCATTGATGTAGTTCGACTTTCAGAGAGGAGGAATACCTGAGACTGTCATTCTCAGAGTGGGGGGTCCAGGGTCCAGCAGATAAGGGTCTGCTCTAGAGCACAGTCTGACTTAAGAGTCCATTGGATCTGATTTTGAATTCCGTCTATGGCACATACTAGCCATGTGACCTTGAGTAAGATACTACTGTGTCTAAGCCTCAGTGTCTTTGTAAAAAGGGATAAAAATGGTACCTTCCTCATAGGGTTGTTGGAAGGAAACTGTCATTAGATCCTGCTACAAAGCACTAAGCCCAATGCTTGCCATGCAGTAAGCACTCAATAGAATAGATATTATTATGTTGTGTGTTCTGAGTTTGGCGCTGCGGAAACAACCTTGGATTCATGAGCAATTACTATCTGTTAAACTCTCCCTGGCTGCTTCCAATAGCATGCACACACAGTTACAGTGCCTGGTTCCTAAAAGGGATTATAAAATGTTGAAGGCATCAAACATGTATTTTAATATTTGGAGCATTAGCATCTAAAAGGAATGCGCTTTTACATTTGTTATGTCTAACATTGCAGTTTTTGCCTTAAATCCACCGCCAAAATGACTTGACCCATTTGTATTAAGCCCTTTACGTGAGCAGAACATTGTGGCTTGCGCTTACTCAAATCCAAATTAAGGATCTAAATCTGAAGAAAGAAAATCACCTTTTTAAAGAACTAAACTCTATGAGGAGAGAAAGTAGGCCAGACACCTACTGGACAGGCTGTTGGAAAGGATCCACCATTTCTTTTAACTTTTGTTACTTGCTTTTGGCCCTAAAATATATCTGCTGGTGCCAACATCTGTTATTTCCCCACTTCCAAAGAAGGTCAGCAGTCAAACAATACAGAAGATTCTGGATAGGACCTCATAACCGTGATTACTTTCTATGGGAAGATTAAGGTCTGGTTCTGTGTCTTCTGGCTGTGTGATTTTGCCATGCTTCAACCTTTCTGAAGCTCGGTTCTTGTTTTCCAATCTCTGAAATGGGGCTAATAATGTAACTTTGCCAGCCCCATAACAGAGGTGCTGTTTTCTCTCAGATCTACGTAATAGGAATAATTATACCTACCTCAGAGTTTGTGGTAGAATGAAAAATATATTGGTCCATATATATAAATATTAATTATACCATATACACCATGTATATTGTATAGTATTAATTTATTTTTATTTATTTTTTATTTTTGAAAAGAGAGTGAATAAGTGGAGGAGACGCAGAGGGAGAGAGAATCTTTTTGTTAATTTATTTTTTTAATTTAAATTTAATTAATTAACATAATGTATTATTCGTTTCAGAGGTAGAAACCAGTGATTCATCAATCTTATATAATACCCAATGCTTATTATATCATGTGCCCTCCTTTTTAAAAAAAAAAAAGATTTTATTTATTTATTTGACAGAGAGAGAGATCACAAATAGGCAGAGAGGCAGACAAAGAAAGAGGGGGAAGCAGGCTTCCTGCTGAGCAGAGAGCCCGATTTGGGCCTCGATCCCAGGACCCTGAGTCCATGACCTGAGCCAAAGGCAGAGGCTTAACCCTCTGAGCCACCCAGGCGCCCCATGATGTGCCCTCATTAATGCCCATCCCCCAGTTACCCCAGCCCTCTACAACTCTCCTACCCATCAGCCCTCAGTTTGTTTCTCACAGGTAAGAGTCTCCTGTGATTTGTCTCCCTCTCTGATATCATCTTGTTTTATTTTTCCCTCCCTTCCCCTACAATCCTTTGATTTGTTTCTTAAATTCCACATATGTGTGAGATCATATAATTGTCTTTCTCTGATTGACTTATTTTGCTCAGTATAATACCCTCCAGTTCCATCCATGTTGTTGCAAATGGAAGATTTAATTTTTTCTAATGGCTGCATACTATTCCATTGTATGTATATGTATATATGTATATATATATACATATATATACCACATCTTCTTTATCCATTCATATGTCAATGGATATCTGGGCTCTTTTCATACTTTGGCTATTGTGGACATTGTTGCTATAAACATTGGGGTGCATGTGCCCCTTCAGATGACCAAATTTGTATCTTTGGGGTAAATACCCAGTAGTGCAATTGCTAAGTCATAGGGTAGCTCTATTTTCAACTTTTTTTTAAAGATTTTATTTATTTATTTGGCAGAGAGAAACACAGTGAGAGAGGGAACACAAGCAGGGGGCAGTGAGAGGGAGAAGCAAGCTTCCTGCCAAGCAGGGAGTCCAATGTGGGACTCGATCCCGGGTCTCTGGGATCATGACCTGAGCCAAAGGCAGTCGCTTAACCAACTGAACCACACAGGCACCCCTATTTTCAACTTTTTGAGGAACCTCCACACTGTTTTCCAGAATGGCTGTGCCAGCTTGCATTCCCACCAATGGTGAAAGAGGGTTCCCCTTTCTCTGCATCCTCACCAACATCTGTTGTTTCCTGACTTGTTAATTTTAGCCATTCTGACAGGTGTGAGGTTATGTCTCATTGTGGTCTTGATTTGTACTTCCCTGATGCTGAGTGATGTTGAGCATTTTTTTCATGTGTGTCTTCTTTAGAAAAGAATGTCAATTCATGTCTTCTGCCTATTTCTCGATCGGATTATTTGTTCTTTGGATGTTGAGTTTGATAAGCTCTTTATAGATTTTGGATACTAGCCCTTTATCTGATAAGACATTCACAAATATTTTCTCCCATTCTGTCGCTTGTCTTTGGGTTTGGTCGACTATTTCCTTTGCTGTGCAAAAGATTTTTATTTTGATGAAGTCCCAATAATTCATTTTTGTCTTTTTTTCCCCTGCCTTTGGTGCCGTGTCTAGCAAGAAGTTGCTGTGGCTGAAGTCACAGAGGTTGCTGCTTGTGTCCTCCTCTAAGATTTTGATAGATTCCTATCTCACATTGAGGTCTTCCATCCATTTTGAGTCTATTTTATGTATGGTGTAAGGAAATGGTCCAGTTTCATTCTTCCGCATGTGGCTGTCCAATTTTCCCAACACCATTGTTGAAAAGATTGTCTTTTTCCCATTGGATATTCTTTCCTGCTTTGTCGAAGATGAGTTGACCATAGAGTTAAGGGTCCATTTCTGGGCTCTGTATTGTGTTCCATTGATCTATGTGTCTGTTTTTGTACCAGTTCCATACTGTCTTGATAATCACAGCTTTGTAATAGAACTTGAAGTTCGGAATTGTGATGCCACCAGCTTTGGTTTTCTTTTTCCACATTCCTCTGGCTATCATATGGGGTCTTATATGGTTCCACACTAATCTTAGGATTATTTGTCCTAGCTCTATGAAAAAAGTTGATGGTATTTTGATAGGGATTGCTTTGAATGTATAGATTGTTCTAGGTAGCATGGAACATTTTTCCATTTCTTTGTGTCTTCTTCAATTTATTTCATGAGTGTTCTGTATTTTTCTGAATACAGATCCTTTACCTCTTTGGTGAGGTTTAGTCCTAGATATCTTACGGTTTTTGGTGCAGTTTTAAATGAGATCAGTTCCTTGATTTTTCCTTCTTCTGGCTCGTTGGTGTATAGAAATGCAACTGATTTCTGTACATTGATTTTATATCCTGCAACTTTGTTGAATTCCTGTATGTGTTCTAGCAATTTTGGGGGTAGTCTTTTGGGTTTTCCACATAGAGTATCATATCATCTGCAAAGAGTGACAGTTTGAATTCTTCTTTGCCAATCTGAGTGCCTTTTATTTCCTTTTTTGTCTGATTGTTGAGTCTAGGACTTATAGTACTATGTTGAACAACAGTGGTGATAGTGGACATTCCTGCTGTGTTCCTGACCTTAGGGAAGAAGCTCTCTATTTTTCCCCATTGAGAATGATATTTGCTATGGGCTTTTCATATATGGCTTTTATGATACTGAGGTATGTATCCTCTATCCCTACACGGTGAAGAGTTTTGATCAAGAAAGGATGCTGTATTGTCAATTTTTTTTTCTGCATCTATTGAGAGCATCATATGCTCTTTCCCTTTCTTTTATTTATATAGTGTATCATATTGATTGATTTACGAATGTTGAACCACTCTTGCAGCCCAGGAATAAATTCCACTTGGTTGTGAATAATGCACTGTTGGATCCTATTGGTTAGTATTTTGGTGAGAATTTTTGCATCTGTGTTCATCTGGGATATTGGTCTGTAATTCTCCTTTTTGGTGGGGTCTTTGTCTGGTTTTGGGGATCGAGGAAATGCTGGCCTCATAGAAACAGTTTGGAAGTTTTCTTTCCATTTTTACTTTTTGAAACAGCCTCAGAAGAATAGGTATTAGTTCTTCTTTAAATTTTTGGTAGAATTCCCCTGGGAAGCCATCCAGCCCTGGACTCTTGCTTGTTGGGAGATTTTTGATTACTGCTTCAATTTCCTTGATGGTTATGGCTCTGTTCAGTTTCCTGTTTCTTCTTCCTGTTTTAGTTTTGGTAGTCTATACATCTCTAGGAATGCATCTGTTTCTTCCAGATTGCCTAATTTGTTGGTATATAGTTGCTCATAATACATTCCTATAATTGCATTTTGTATTTCTTCAGTGTTGGTTGTGACTTCTCCCCTTTCATTCATGATTTTATTTATTTGGGTCCTTTCTCTTCTTTTTGATCAGCCTGGCCAGGGTGTTATCAATCTTATTAATTCTTTCAAAGAACCAGCTCCTAGTGTCATTGGTCTGTTCTACTGTTCTTTTGGTTTCTACTTCATTGATTTCTGCTCTGATCTAGATTAATTCTCTTCTTCTTAGGCTTTATTCATTGTTCTTTCTCCAGTTCCTTTAGGTGTAAGATTAGATTGTGTGTTTGAGACTTTTCTTATTTCTTGAGAAAGGCTTGTATTGCTATATACTTTCCTCTTAATGCCTTTGCTGCATCCCAAAGGTTTTGAACAGCTGTGTTTTCATTTTCATATGTTTCCATGAATTAAAAAAATTTTTTCTTTAATTTCCTAGTTGACCCTTTCAGAGAGAGAATCTTTTTTTTTGAAATGACTAAATATTTAATATTTTCTAAGCTGAAAATTACATGTGTTTTTTTTATCAAGTTCTTTTAAAAAATATTTTATCTTATTTTTTCAGTGTTCCAAGATTCATTGTTTATGCCCCACACCCATGTCTCCATGCAATACGTGCCCTCAATATCGACCACCAGGATTACCCACCCCCCACCCCCTTCCCTCCAAGACCCTCAATTTGTTTCTGAATCCAAAGTCTCTCATGTTTCATCTCCCTCCCCGATTTACCCGACTTCCCATTTCCTTTCCTTCTCTTACTGTCCTCCATATTACTCCTTATGCTCCACAAGTCACTGAAACCATATGATACTTGACTTTCTCTGCTTGGCTCATTTCACTCAACATACTCTCCTCCAATCCAGTCCATGTTGCTACAAAAGTTGGGTATTCATCCTTTCTGATGGAGGCGTAATATTTCAGAGAGAATCTTAAGCAGGTTTCATACCCAGCACAAAACCAGATGTAGAGTTCAATTCCACAACCCTGAAATCATGACCTGAGCTGAAATCAAGAGTCAGATGCTTAACAGACAGAGCCACTCAGGTGCCCCTGTGTATAGTATAAATACATGTTAATTATAAGTATATATATAATATATATGCACTCGTATATATTACATATACTAACTATTTTATTTATTTGTATGTCTGTATACTCTTCCTTGTTGCTTATGGGGTTACTGTAAGGACAGGAGGAATTATGGAGTATGATATGTCATGAAAGTATGCTGTGAGTTACAAAATATTATACAAGTATCAAGTGTAATAATAAATGAATAATGGCATAATGGAAGGGATTTTCATGCAATAGTTCACTTGCTGAGGTGGTGAATCAGGAGACTTATGTGGACAATTTACTACCCTTGTTTGCCATACTGATTGGTCATCCCTACCTTGTAGAACTTCCCTTTAAAAAATTTTGTTCTTTTTCATAAATACTCATATTATATAAAATTACAAAATGCAGGTAACAAATAAAAGACAACTAGAAAAGTTACTCATGATGCTATCATCCAGATATAATTTTGATGTAACCCTTTCAGACTTACTTCCATGCATGTATTTGTGTTTATTTTTTAAATGAAATAGTCCCATATAGTGTTTTATAATCTTTTTTTTTTGCTTAACAGAATGGCTTGAACATCTTTTGTTGTTAATAAATATATTTCCATATAATTTTAAATAGAAAATATTGTATAGTATTATTGTATAACATTATAATATTCTACTGTATAGCTATACCACATTTTATTTAATCATCATTAAGTGTTGAGCTGTACAATTTATTTCAAATTGTTTACTGTTTATAGTTAAGGGTGTGATAAATATCCTTAGTGCTAAAGCTTTGATCACATCAATGGTTATGATTGTAAAAATAAATTGAAGTTGAGTTACTGATTAAAACGTACATACTTTTTAAGAACTTGATTGGGGGCACCTGGGTGGCTCAGTGGGTTAAAGCCTCTGCTTTCGGCTCAGGTCATGACCTCAGGGTCCTGGGATCGAGGCCTGCTCAGCGGGGAGCCTGCTTCCTCCTCTCTCTCTGCCTGCCTCTCTGCCTACTTGTGATCTCTTTCTCTCTCTCTTTCTCTGTCAAATAAATAAAAATCTTAAAAAAAAAAGAACTTGATTGAGGTAGAATTTATATATCATAAGATTTACCAAATGAGTATAATTCAATGGTTTTTAATAAATTTATAGAGTTATACAACCATCACTACAATCCAACTTTGGAGTGTTTCTGTCACCTCTTAAAAGTTTCATCATGCTGGGGCACCTGGGTGGCTCAGGTGGTTAAGCGACTGCCTTCGGCTCAGGTCATGATCCCGGAGACCCGGGATCGAGTCCCACATCGGGCTCCCTGCTCGGCGGGAAGCCTGCTTCTCCCTCTCTCACTCCCCCTGCTTGTGTTCCCTCTCTGGCTATGTTTCTCTCTGTCAAATAAATAAATAAAATCTTTAAAAAAAAAAGTTTCATCATGCCAATTTTCAGACAATCCCTTTTCTATCCAACCCTAAGAATATACTGACTTGCTCTATAGATTTGCCCTTTCTGGAAATTTCATGTCAGTGGAATCTTACAATATTTAGTTCTTTATGTCTGGCTGCTTTCATTTAGAGTACTATTTTGGAGGTTTGTCTAGTAGCATGTATTAGCGCTTCATTCCTTTTTATTGACAAATAGTATTCCATTGTATGGATATACCACATTTTGTTTATCTATTCATCAGTTGATAGACATTTGAGATGTTGCACTTTTTTTTGACTATGGTGAATAATCCTGCTATGAATATTCATGAATGAGTCATTGTGTGGACATGGGTGTACATTCCATTTCTTGGGTAAATACCTAATTATGGAATCTCTGGTTTGTGTGATAAGTTTGTTTTTAACTTTTAAAGAAATTACATATTGTTTTCCAGAGTGGCTGTACCACTTTACATTCTTATCAGCAACATATGATGGTTCTGGTTTCTTCACATCCTTGCTAACACTTGATATTGCCAATCTTTTGGATTGTAGGTATTCTAGCAATGCACAATGGTATCTGACTATAGTTTTAGTTTGCATTTTTGTAATTATTAACAATGTTGAGCACCTTTTCAGATGTATACCAGCCATTTGTACCTCCCCTTTGGTGAAATGTCTGTTTAACTATTTTGCCAATTTTTAAATAGGATTTTTTTTGACTTTTTAGAGTTGCAAGAGTTATTTATATATTCTGTATGCAACTCCTTTATTAGATATGTGATTTGCAGATATTTTATCTTGGTCTATAGCTTACCATTTCATAGTTCTAGGTGTTTTGTTCTTTTGATGGTGTGGTAAATAGAGTTGTTTTTAAAAATGTCATGTTCAAATTGTTTGCTGCCAGTATACAGAAATATAATTGATTTTTGCATTTGATTTTATTTCCTGTAATCTTGCTAAAATCATATATTCTAGTAGGGTTTTAAAAAATGTTGGTAGATTTCTTAGGATTTTCTACATGTACGATTTGTACTTTTTAAAATTGAGTTGAAATTCACATAATATAAGATCAACCATTTTAGAGTGTACACTTAGGTGGCAGTTAGTACATTCAAACTTTCATACAACCACAAACTCCATTGACTTCCAAAACATAATGCCCTAAAAGAAAATCTCATGTCCTTTATGCAGTCATTCCTCATTTTCCCCTCCAAACCTTAGGCTCTGACAACCATCTGCTTTTTTTCTCTGTGGATATACTTCTTCTGGGTCTTTCATGTATATGGAATCATACAAGTTATGACCTTTTGTGCCTGACTTCTTTCATTTAGCATGTTTTCTAGGTTGATCTGCCTTATAGTATGTAGGAGCACTTCATTCCTTCTTAAGGCTGAATAATATACTATTGTATACACACATCACATTTTGTTTATCCATTCATTCATTGATGGACATATGAGTTGTTTCATCTTAGGGCAATTATAAATAGTGCTGCTTTGAGCATTTCTGTACAAGTAGTATCTCTTTGAATCCCTGTTTGAGTTTCTTTGGGTATATACCTAGGAATGGAATTAATGTACTATATGATAATTCTGTTTACTTCTTGAGGAATCACCAAACTGCTTTCCACAGCGTTGGTACCATTTTACCTCCTCACCTGCAATTTATGAAGGTTCCAATTTTTCAATCCTTACCAACACTTTTCCTTTCCTTTCCTTTCCTTTCCTTTCCTTTCCTTTCCTTTCCTTTCCTTTCCTTTCCTTTCCTTTCCTTTCCCTTCCCTTCCCTTCCCTTCCCTTCCCTTCCCTTCCCTTCCCTTCCCTTCCCTTCCCTTCCTTTCCTTTCCTTTCCTTTCCTTTCCTTTCCTTTCCTTTCCTTTCCTTTCCTTTCCTTTCCTTTCCTTTCCTTTCCTTTCCTTTCCATTTTCCTTCCTTCCCTCCTACCTTCCTTCCTTCCCACCCACCCTCCCTCTCTCTCTTCCTTTCTTCCTTCCTTCCTTCCTTACCTCCTTCTTTTCATCCTTCCTTCCTTCCTTCTTCTCACCCTAGTGGGTGTGAAGTAATATCTCATTATGGGTTTGATTTTTATTTCCCCAATGAGATCATGTTTTATAACTATATATTTTTAGTTGTTTTCTTAGCAATTGCTACAAGAATTACAGTATGTATCTTATCCACATTTTTTTAAAGATTTTATTTATTTGACAGAGAGAAGCACAGCTAGAGAGGGAACACAAGCAGAGGGACTCAGAGAGGGAGAAGCAGGCCTCCCGCTGAGCGGGAAGCCCGATGTGGGGCTCGATCCTGGTTCTCCAGGATCATGACCTGAGCCGAAAGCAGTCGCTTAAGCAACTGAGCCACCCAGGCGCCCCTCTTATCCACATTTTAATTGAGGTTATTCCTGATTTAATTTCAGTGAAATATGGCAACTGTACTCCAATATATCTCATTTTATTATCCCTTATTTGTGCTATTGTCATATATATTACATCTGTATATATTGTAAACCAGATAATACAGTGTTATAATTATTGCTTTATAGAATCTTATGTCTTTTAAAGACATTAAGGGAAGAGAAAAGGCAAAATATGTTCATACTATCTTTTCTACTTACCCACACATTTACTATTTACTTCTTTGTTTCATTCACATTATCAACTGATATCTTTCTCTTTCAGCCTAATGGATTCCTTTAGCATTTCCTATAGGACAAGTCTCTTAGCTCCCTCAATCTTTGTTGATCTGCAAATATCATTATTTTCCCTTTATTTTTGAAGAATAGTTTTGCTGGATATGGAATTCTTTATTGACAATGTATTCTTCAGCATTTTGAATGTGTCATTCCCCTGCCTATTGCCCTTTATTGTTTCTGAAGAGAAGTTAGCTGTTAATGATATGGTGTTTTCCTGTAGGTGATATCATTTTCTTCCTGCTGCTTTTAAGATTTTGTTTCTGTTTTTGGCATTCAATGTTTTGACTATTTTGTGTCTAGGCAAGAGCATCTTTGTGTTTATCTATCCTATGTGGGGATTGTTGAACTCTTCAGGTCTACAGATGAATGTATGCAATCTCCTAAGTAGCCAGGGATGTCTGGAGTGCTCATCTAGCTCCTCTGACTCTCTCACACCCAGTAACTCCCTGTTAAATTTCTGGTTAGTACCTCATCCTGCCACTCACCCCAAACAGCAGTATGACTTCAAACAACCATAACTGTGTGTTTTCAAATTCCTTGTGCGTTTTCTACCAAGTTTTCTACTTTTATTGACAATCCTGCTGGGCATGGGTTTTCCTCTATCTACTCCAAATCAAAGCTACTCCAGTAGGAAAGCTACTGTTATTCAGATTGCCCTGCCCCAATAGCACTGCTGTGTCATGTGTTAGGTGGAGTGATGGGAGTAGTTCTAGGTAAGAATACCATAGACTTTTTCTGTAAAACTGATTCTTACCAAAGTTCAGCTGTTTCTCATGAGTAAATAGCTTTCAATTTCATGTTTGCCTTTGGCCCATTTCCAGAACTCTGGAATGATCACTTTTGAACAATTTTGTTCAATTTTATTGTTGGGGAGGGGCAAAGAATTTGCCTACATCTTCTCTTTGTGCACACAGTTTTAATACTTTTGATACAGAGAGATTGCCCTCCAGAAAGATTATACCAGTTCATGTTCCTATAAGTAGTATATGGGAGTGCCAATTGCCCCCCTAATATCTCCAGGATTGGATAATAGCATTAAATAAATCTATCATAACTTACAGGTAAAAAATTTACCACACTATGGGCTTAATTTAAACCTCTCTAATTATTATTACTTCAAGGATCTTACTTGAGAAAAGGATGAGATGTGATTGTAAATGTTAAAATCCTCTGGATATAAAAAATTTCTATAGAAATGCAAGGCATGTATTACTGTCTTGCAATGCTTAACGTTTGACTGTGAACCAAAATAGTTTCTGTAAATCCTTGCATTCAAGATGCTTGGGATAAGCCCAGAAAAATCCCTGCCTTATATATGAAGAACTCGGGGCTTAGTGCATGTATTATACCCACTCTTGGGGAATATTAGCGATGATGTTCCAGCAAACCAAAGTTAGAATACTTTCTCAGCAAATGCAGGAACTGTAGGATTTAGCAGGAAATTGGGGGAAAGGAGACAAAGCACAACTCCATCTGGAAAGTCCGTTTGCAGACAGTTATTTTTTTTTAAGATTTTATTTATTTATTTGACAGAGAGAAACACAGCTAGAGAGGGAACACAAGCAGGGTGAGTGAGAGAGCGAGAAGCAGGCTTCCCACCAAACAGGGAGCCTGATGCAGGGGTTGATCCCAGGACCCTGAGATCATGACCTGAGCTGAAGTCAGACAGTTCTGATGCAGTTCTGATATGGATTTAATATCTGAGAGTGCCAAGACAACTTGAGTGACAGTGTCTTAAGATTTTCCAAGAATGATGTATGCAATGCTGAAGTTTATTCAGCATTTCCTCTGCAAGGAACAAGGGAATAAGAGGGGGAATCCATGAAATCCTGAAGAACAAACCATGGGCTTTTCTCCTAATACATATTCATCGTAGAAAATATAGGAAACTCAGATATGTAAAAGAGCACACTTCTACTTATGGTCTCATCACCCAAAGAAACCAAGTTTGTATATATCCTTCATTTTATGTACAGGAAGGGAAAAGAGGAAAAGATATGTTGTAATCCATGTGAGTTTATTTGTTTTAAACTCTGGTATTTCTTTTTAGTCCCTGCAGCTTGGACAAGAGGCTTCTTAGAAGGAGTCAGAACAGTAGAACCTGAGCAAAGACATCAGAATCAATTTTCAAAGGCCAGGAGGTAAGAAGCTGATGAAAGATCCATCTACATGAGATAATAGGACTTTCCATGCCTGAGAAGCAATATCAGCACCCACTGTATGTGGAGGGAAGTGTAGAACAAAGAACCATGAGAACAAAGAACAGACTTAAGCAATACTTCTCAGGCAACCTGTGGTGATGGATCAGTTTTAAATTTCTGATCTACTGTAGACTGACACTTTTGTGAAAAATATATTTAAAAAACTGACACATTTGGAAGTCACAGCACTTTCAAATTGCTATAAATTACTCTAAATTTCTGTATTTATTGCAGACTGATAATACACAGCTTGAAGACCGGCATAGGTCCAAGGATATGACTGCACGGAAATACTGTCTTGTTGCAGCAATGACGTAGATATCGACAGGGATAAGGACAGTTGCATGCTCCTAAATGCTTAAAAACTGGTTCTTGGGTTAAAGGGAGGTGATATGTAACATTTGACAATTTTTCGTGGTGGAAATACTCCCATCATGACAGATTTCAAGCTATGAAGGTGAAATCAATGAATGCAGAATAGATACAGAGGAGATGTATAGGGCATGCCACTGCATACAGAAACCTACAAATGGGCCTTAAATTAACAGCAACCAACATCACCAAAATAAAATCTATACTCTTTAAACCTGCAGAAGAAAGGCCACCCAGTCCAATGGAATGCAGGAAAGGAGGATAAAAAGAAATTTATTGGAGTATTTCTCACATTATATAATCTGCCTGTTAAGACAGGAGCCAGAAGTCATTTTCCCAGCTTCCTCTGCAGCTTAGGTGAAAAACATGTGACCTAGGCTCAGCCAATCAAATGATCCTCCTCTAGACTTCTATTCAGGAGAGACCATCTCGAGGAAGCTTTGTGTAAACGTTGGTGACAAATTTGACCAGGCCTTGACAAGAAGTAGTGAGGGGAAACTAGCATCAGCTCCTAATCCCATCAGTGGGAGCTGTAGAGTCTGTGATGAGTGGTGACTACACTGGAGGCATTCCCCAAGGTGCAGTTTGGGAACTGACATCCTGACCCTCCTAGAGAGTCTATGAGATTCCTAGTAACCTTCATATATTCCTTTTTCCACTGAAACCATCAATTGTAGATGCTCCTGTGTGCAACTAAGAATAATGATTCAACACTTCTACTCCATTTGAAAAAGAACATCTTTATTGAGATATAATTCACATACCATACAACTCACTTACTCAAAGTGTACAATTCAGTGGTTTTTAGTATATTCACAAAGTTGCACAGTTATCACCACAATCAGTTTTTGCATTTTCCTCATCCGTGAAAGAAATTCTCCACCCATTAGCAGTCACTCCCTGTATTGCTACAGCACCCCACACCTCCACCCCTAAGTCCCAGGCACCACGAACCTATTCTGCATCTCTGGGCATTTGCCTATTCTGAGCATTTCATATGAATGGAATCATATATTAAGTGGTCTCTTGTGACTGGCTTTCTTTACTTAACTTCAAGTTTTTAAGGTTCATCCATGCTGTAATATGTTTTGATATCTTATCTGTTTTATTGCTGAATAACATTCCATTGTATAAATATACCTCATTTTTAAATTTTATTTTATTATTTTTATTGTTACTTAATTTTTTTTTCAGTGTTCCAAGATTCATTGCCCATTCCCCACACCTAGTCTTCCATGCAGTAGGTGCCCTCAGTACCCACCACTAGGCTCTCCCATCCCATCACCCCCTTCCCTCCAAGTTCCTCAGTTTGTTTCTGTGTCCAAAGTCTCTCTTGTTTTGTTTCTCTCCCTGAATTACCCTACTTCCCATTTACTTCCCTTCTCCTACAGTCTTCTATATTACCCCTTATGCCCCGCACATAAGTGAAACCATGTGATACTTGACTTTCTCTACTTGGCTTATTTCACTCAGCATAATCTCTTCCAATCCAGTCCATTTTGCTACAAAAGTTGGATATTCATCCTTTCTGATAGAGGCATAGTATTCCATTGTATATATGTACCACATCTTCTTTATGCATTCGTCTGTTGATGGGCGACTGGGCATTTACCCCAAAGATACAGATGTAGTGAAAAAAAGGGCCATATGTACCCCAATGTTCATTGTAGCAATGGCCACAATCGCCAAACTGTGGAAAGAGCCAAGGTGCCCATCAACAGAAATGGATAATATACCTCATTTTTTAACCATTTATCAGTTGATGAACATTTGAATTTTTCCCACTGCTATGAATAATGCTGCTATGAACATTTGTATACAAGTTTTTGTTTTTGGTTTTGTTTTTTGAGTGCGGACATCTGTTTTGGGTATACACTTTGGAGTAGAACTACTAGGTCTTATGATAAATCTATGTTTAACCTTCTAAGGAATTGCCAAACTGGTCTTCAAAGTGGTTGTACCATTTTATAATTTCTCAGTAGTTAGAATTCAAGGATTTCACTTTCTCTACCTCCTTGCCAACACTTGTTGTAGTCTAATCTTTTTTATTATAGCCATCCTAATGGGCGTGAAGCAAGATTTCATTGTAGCTTCATTTGCATTTTTCTAATGGTTAATGAGAGTAAAACACTTTCATGTGCTTATTGGCCATCTGTATCTTCTTTGGAGAAATGTCAATTAGATCCTTTCTCAATTTTTCAACTGGGTTATACATCTTTTTATTGTTAAGTTTTAAAGTTCCTTACATGTTCTAGATACAGATCCCTGATCAGATATATGATTTGCAAATATTTCCTCCCATTCAGTGGGCCATCTTTTCATTTCCTCAGCATAACCTCATTTTTTGTTTATAAAACATAACTAGTTAAATTGTGAATTGGGTACTGGCAAAATCATAAACACAGATGGTTTGTGAGTATTTAGAAATTTAGAAATTAAAGCTAATATAGGTCATTGAGAATAAGAACTAACATTGTTTCATTTTGTTCTTAAACCCTTATTTCCTTCTGTTGCCTTTTTTCTTACTACAGTTACCTCTTCTTGCTATGAATATTAATATTAGTTCCTATAAGGAAACAGATACTAACTCTCCATAAAACACAATGTTCTGAGATTAAAACTGGAATGGGTTCTCTTATCACACAGTGGACTTCTAATCACCAGAAAATCAGGATGAGGCATTTGGACTGACCATCTGTTAGGATGTTGTAGAGGAAACACCTGAATTGAATTACATAGTTTCTAAGATGCTCTCCTAATTTAAGATTCTAGTTATTGATTCACTCCTGTCTCCGTCCACCCATTCATTCTTTGTTCCAAGGAAAACTTTAAAGATCTTCTAGGAATTCATAAAATATCACAAGAGAACACAAATTGGAAGAAGCAAGAAGGAGAACAAAATAAGCCAGACCATAGATATCAAGTGAAGGCAGGCTTTCAGCAAATACAAAAGGGCCTGTCTTACCAGTCTGTATGTTGTTAGATGTAAAGCCACACATTTGGCTTTTGGTTTTCCCGAAGTCAAGGCCCATAGGAGATCTTGATCAGTGACACAATTTACAGTGCCCATTAGGCACAATTCTTCTTGGTTCTGGGACCAGAAAGAAATAGCCACACAAAAGTTGCACTTTATATTACAATATTTCTTTTTTCTAGGTCCCTTTTGGGCTTTTAATCGTTTTGCTAACTGCCATCTCTCTCACATTGGGTGACACTCGGGAATGCTGACAGCTCCAAAGCTGAGAGATGTTGCCCTACAAATGAAAATAATAAAAATGCCTTTCCTCCTTAGAGTTTCAACACAAGAGCCCCCCTTGCTTATCTCTTACAATGATGCTTTTTGAATAATGACCACAACTATAATCTATGGAGCACATGGGTACTTCACTATCTTGACCTTGAGTTTTCCCAGTAACCCTAAACAAGAGAGCATTCGCCTGTCTTACAGAGATGGGAAAACAGAGTCCATAGAAATGATCTGGTCACGGTTACACAGCTGGTAAACAACAGAGCCAGGACTCACACCCAGGCCTGTCAGTTGCCTTAGATGGTCTTCTTTCAATATGAGTCATTTGCTGTTTCTTTTCTCCTGGTGACATTTTTTTAAAAAAGATTTTATTTATTTGACAGAGAGAAACACAGCCAGAGAGGGAACACAAGCAGGGGGAGTGAGAGAGGGAGAAGCAGGCCTCCTGCTGGGCAGGGAGCCCGATGTGGGACTGATCCTGGGTCTCTGGGATCATGACATGAGCCAAAGGCAGTTGCTTAACCAACTGAGCCACCCAGGCACCCCCTGATAACATTTTTAATGACTTCCTAAATTCTTTGAGCTTTATCTGAAGACTTCCACGTTGGTAGATTAAAGACTAATCTACCATAACAGAGAAACTGGAAATGCAGCTCTTTAAACAATGTAGGAGTGTTTTTTTTTTTTTCCTCTCTCTCATGTGAAGTCCAGAGTTGAGTGGACTTTACTGGCTCAGAAGTAAAGAGATGTGGGAGTTGCACTACTCACTACTGCTCACATATCATCACATGCAGTGGACCTTTGGCTCACAGTCTTAGATCTAGCCGGGTGATCAGGTGCCCAGCTAAAATTCCATGTGCTTGTGTGGGTGGAGGTGAGTTTCCATTATTTAAAAGAAAAAGGTGAGGCCTCAAGGGAATGGTTACAGGCTCCATCACACCCCCCAGGAACATTTCTCTTCCTTCTGATTCTGAGTTTTATTATGCATCTGCATTCACCCACCAGGGCCCAGACTGCCTTCTTGCCATTTGCTTTATATGTGGCCAAGAAATAGATGTTGCCTCTTGCCTTTTTTTTTTTTTTAAAGATATCATGTATTTTTTTGAGAGGGAGAGGTAGAGACAGAGACAGAGTGTGAGAGGACACAAGCAGGATGAAGAGAGGGCACAAACAGAGGGAGAGGGAAAAGACTCCCCACCAAGCAGGGAGCCTGAGGCAGGGATCGATCCCAGGACCCTGAGATCATGACCTGAGCTGAAGGCAGACACTTAACTGACTGAGCCACCCAGGCACCGTGTCTCTTGGTTTTTACAAGTTCTCTTCAGTTTCATTTCTTCTCTCTGTCCAGGAAAGCAAAGTCATTATGCACATAGAATTTGGGAGCTGAAAATGGGTTTGTGATTTTACAGATGGAAAAATTGGGATTCAAAGTGAATGGCTTGCATAGCGTCACTCAAATAGTAACAGAGTAGGGACTTGAACCTGAGGGTCCTGATTCTATCCCACCACATGGATATAAGTCCCTCCTCACCTAAACCCTTCCTTTGCCATTTTCCTGCTGAAGGGCAATGACAAGAAATGAACAGCATGTCTGGAAAGATCCAGAAGCTCTGAAGTTTTCCTTAGAAGATCATTAAAGGTGAGGCAAATCAAAACTCAGACAACTTCTTCCAGCCATATAAAACACAGTAATGCTCATTTGAAAACTGGTAGAAGCACTCTAAAATCACTCCTAGTCATTTCCAGGCTTGCTCTAAATCTTCCTGACACCCGTGAAGAGATCTCTCCTAACCAAGCTTGTAACATTTTCTCTTCATTGACATGAGGGGGTTACTCTATGCATCAGAAATCTCAGCCCTGTTAGCACCATGAGGATCCAGGATGACATACATTGCGTTTTCTCCTTTCCTTTCTTCTTTTCTTAGCTCAAATTCAATGCTGCTTGAGGGGCTGGAGGAATTCCCTGAGCTCTAGAGTCTGGGTGAATTAACCCCTCAACAGCATTACAATCAGACAGGTATGCCAACAACAGGTCTGCTCAGCCTGGTTTTTCTTCACTGAGGAGAAAAGAACAGAGGAGGGATGCGGAGGGCCCTAGTTTATGTGTGGTAGATACTCGTTTTAGGAATATGTATCTGAAAGGATGTGTGTGGGGGTGGGGGAATTGTGGGTGTGACATAGGTGTACTGTCTGGAGGGAGGGGAAGAGAAGCGGAAAAAAGGAAGGGGGAGAAAGAAAAAGAATTCTAGAATGTGTTTCAGCAGAAGTAAAATTGAGGAGGAGGCAAGGTGGGTAGATAAAGTGAGATGGAGACTGAGAACATGTTAGAATGTGTGTGAGGGAGGGAGGGAAGGAGGATGAATCATAGCTGGAGAACTCCTGAGAGGAAAAGAGTGACTTCCAAGCAAATACTTATTCTTACTGGGTGCTTGTCTGTCCATCTGTCCCAGAGTCAGTCTCTGGCAGAGTTGTATAGGCTGTAGGAATTTCCGATGTCTAGAGGTCATGGTCCCACCAACACAGAGCTTATAAGGAGTTGAGGGGACACCGGAGAGAGAGTCAAGAACCCCAAGCTAGGGAGGGAAGTGAGAACCGGTAAGGCTGTCGGGGAGAGATTAGCTCTGTTTGCCGGGAGGCCTGAGAGGTAGGGAGGAGGACCCTCGTCCATCACTGAGTTCAACAGGAGGAGACTGGTAAATAAATTATAATGGTCTACCCCATAAGACATCACCAGGAACAACTACGCAGATACATACTGACAGGGAAAGAGATCTACAATTTATGAAGTGGGAAAGAAAGGAGGAAACAGTGCATATGGTAGGAGGCAATTTTGTTTTAAAAATTACGTATTTAGATACATGAAAAAATACCTGGAAGGATATACATAAAACTGCTAACATGGTTATTTGGGGATGGGAGGATCTTGATTTCCTTATTTGTTGTCTTCATTTAAAAAAAAATGAGCATGTATTTTTTTCTACAACCTGGGGATGAGAATGTGTGTCAAGAGAGCACGGGAGGATGTGAGCAGGATAGAGCAAGCACAGTTACCAGTTCTGTCTAGGAGGGTGCAAAAGACTGCCTGGAATAACTAAGAGTGACCACCCGGGCTGCTCCCTGGTGCCCCCTCCCCACATCCCGCTTCTCCTCTCCCCAGGCCTCCTCCACTGAATTTCCGCCCCGCCCCGCCCCGCCCCTCCCGCCCAGCTGCTCCTTAGGAAAGTTACCTCCTCCACCCTGGGCGGGGCTGAACTTGGCTAGAAGGCGCTCTTGACCCGGCAGGCACGGGTGGGAGAGGAGAAGGGAATAGGGAAATTCTTATGGTGAAAACCTGAGGAGCTCCATCTTGGAAGCTGACTCATGTGATTCACGCCCTGATGGATTCTTTTAAAGTATGGGTTTAAAGTTTGCTCACACTGCTGGGGCCACCTGCCACGTGAGCTGGGGTAGCTCAAGAAAGGGAGACTGTGATAAATACCCTTCGGATTTAACACAGATCACAGAGAGTGGGCTGAACATGGACTTTCTTATTCAAGTCCATCTTGCTCAAGCCTGTTACTGGACCTGCTTCTCCATACAAGTGAGTTTTTATACATTATGCACGTCAAAAAGAAAAATTTATTTAAACTACTATTTGAAACACAATTGCTGACAGCTGCTTTGCTCACGGTGATTGGTGATTCGATTTCTCTCTAGAGGAGATGGCTTTTTGTTTAGCACAATTCAGTTTAATTAGGTGCTCCAGCAAGCATCCCTCCCTATGCCCCCTCTCACCCCCTACCAAGGACGGTTGAGAAAGTGACAAGAAAGCAGAGAGGGCTAAACTCACTGATAGCAAATGAATAGAAACTCTGGGGCTTGAAAAAGGAAGGATTTTTTTTTTAAAGGAAGGATTTTTAAAAGTAAGTGAAATGGGATGGGAGAGCCTGGTGGGGGGTACTGGGGGCACCTAATGCGTGGAGCACTGGGTGTGGGAAATGGGGAATGAATCTTGGAACACTGGAAAATAAAAAAAACTAAGTAACAATAAAAAAAAATAAGTGAAATGCTGGCAAGGGTAGATCTAGAGAAACACGGATAAAAGGTCCCCCAGTCTTTGGTGGCTTAAGGACAACTAGAACAGAGATTTTATCTTCAGTGGTTTTGTTTTGGGTTTTTAAATCAGTTCTGACACTCTGTGGCCCCCTCACTGACCTCATTATAAGGATCATTATTCAAGAGGAAGAGTGTAGCCTCATAGAAACCGGACTCTGGAGGGCGCCTTGGTGGCTCAGAGGGTTAAGCCTCTGCCTTCGGCTCAGGTCATGATCCCAGGGTCCTGGGATCGAGCCCCACAGCAGGCTCTCTGCTCAGCGGCAAGCCTGCTTCCAGCCTCTTTCTCTGCCTATTTGTGATCTCTCTCTCTGTCAAATAAATAAATAAAATCTTAAAAAAAGAAACTGGACTCTGGGTCTGGCTGCCCAGTGGGAAATTCAACTGTGCCATCTGGCACAGCTAGAACCTTAAAAAGCTCCCCGACTTCTTGAAGCCTCTGTTCCTTCACCTGGAAAAGGAAAGGAATGGTATTTGCAAGGATTAAATGTGTGAGGATTAAATGATGTAATGACGAAGATGAAGAGGATGGTGAGGACAATGACTGTGACAACACAGTGGTTCCAGCTGAGTCATGTCGTATTTCATCTGTCAGTAGGTAATATCAACTGAGAAACCACAGAAAGGAAGACCTAGTTGAACGCTGAACTCAGACAAATTACTGTAGTGGTTCTCAAAGTGTGGTCCCTGGACCTTTGGCATCAGTGTCACCTGGGAACTCGTTAGAAATGCAGGTCCTAAGCCCCCACACCAGATCTGCTGAATCAGAAACTCTGGGTGTTGACCCTGTAATCATCGTTCGGACCAGGCTCGCAGGTGATTCTGATGCATGCTTTAAATTTGACAAGTACTGGGTCAGTGCGTGCTGTTTTAGGGTCCGGCAGGAAAGGCACCCATCGCTAGTGGGTTCATCTTCTCACCCTTGTTCAAATGTGCATAGTGTACAGTCATCATAATCTCACTGCATATGGTATAAATAAATACATGGTGGAGTCAGAATTTATCCAGGTGTGACAAATAGGACTTTAGTTTTCTACAGCTGATCTCCTCTTGCTCTAGAGTTCCCACTCCCAGAGGGGAAAGTCTCTTTTGGTTTACCTCATCACTTTACCTCATCCATTCTGAGTTCGCACTCCTGTTGGGATGTTTTTCCTTTTCTTCTCCCACCATCTCCTTCCTAAGAAGGCATCTGGGTGTAGTGCGGAGCTGAGGCAGCCTCGTGGGGCAGGGAGAGGTCTCCGCACAGCCTGGGGGGTCCTCCTCCCACTGTGGCTGTGGCTCACAGCCCTGACTCTGGGGGGGTGCCCCCCGCATTCTGTGCTCTGGTTCCTCCCACTTGGTCTTTTGGGGCCTGGTGCTGGAAACTGGGGTCCCTGACACAGCTTCCTCTTTGCAGCCTTCTCCTCCTGGTCCTATTGCCTAGACCTTGGATGCTAGGTTTGGACCACAGACCAGAGCTCAGACTGCTTCCAACTGGGGAGGAAACAAGGGGATAAATGCTGTTAGTAAGAAAGGACAAAACGCCAACTTATGCCATAGCTACTTGCTATACTCCCTCCCTCCCTCCCTCCCTCCCTCCCTCCCTCCCTTCTTCCCTCCCTTCCTTCCTTCCTTCCTTTTGTTTTTTTTTTTCTTTAATGAAAATCCAAAAGGGAACACATCTGTCTTGGAAATTGAGATTTAATAAAAGCAGGTAACACTCCGGGAGGTCCTGGTTGCTATAATTGCTTATATTTTCAATTCAAGATTCTTCCAAGAACTCAAGGTCTAGGTTATATATCAAGACACATCAGGAATTAAATTTCTTTTTATTTTAACCCGAACAAAAATTAAAGTCTCAGTAAATGTGGGTTTCATATAAACCAGACCTTTTCTATTATCGCAGGCCACAGTCTCGTTCTCTTCACTGCTTTCTAGAACATAGACTAGATTGGAAATTTTCATTTATTTAGTACTTCTTAAAGGAAGTGAAAGCTTGTAATGTAATATTTCATTTTCCTCGAGTCTTCCTTCTGTTATACATGAGTTGGAAGCCACTCAAGGGCAATAATTATAATCATCATTGCTGATAATAATTTGAGAGGTGACAGTGTAGCAAGCAGGTTTATCAGGAAGGGTGGAAGTTCTGTGTGGCAATTATAAATGACCTCAGAATCTCACTGGCTTAACACAACCCAAGTTTCCCGTCGGCTCACTGCATGCATCCCATTGGGATCATTGGGCAGCCTGTGCTCCACCGAGACTCCCAGGATCCAGACTGACAATGGGACCTGTGCCCCCACAGTCTTCCCAGCAGAGAAAAGAGGATGTGGCGGATTGCACAGCATCTTTTAAACCTGCTTCCCGGAAGTGACATTGCAGTTCTGGTCACATTCCATTGGCCAAAGCAAGTCGCACAGCCATATTGAACTTTACATTGGCAAGGTGCAATCCTATCATGTGCCTGGAAGGAGGCGAGATGGAACTATCTGGGGAGTAGCACTAAGAGTTACACCAGGCATTGTGTTAAGTTCTTGACTCCCGTGGTCTCCATCTTTACAACTCCATGATGGAGGAACTATGTAGACCCTTCTTTTTAATAGTATGAGAAGCCAAGGTGTAAATTTACAATTTACACTTTGTAAATTCCATGCGGACCAGGGTTTTGAGACCGGATATGTTGGATTCCAGGATGTGTGCTTATACCCAGAAAGCTAAACAGCTTCTTTAGGAAGAGTGACTTCACTTTTGTTGAGCTCACAGACTGCTGAGGCACAAAATGTAAGTGTTTTAGATACTTTATCTAATTTATTTTATCTTATTTTAAAGTAGGCTCCATGCTGGGCATGGAGTCTAACACAGGGCTTGAACTCACAACCCCGGAATCAAGAGTTGGGTGCTTAATCAACTGAGCCACCCCGGTGCCCCACACTTTATCTCATTTAATCCTCACCACCACTTTGTGAGGTGGATTCACTTATCAGCTCAGAGGTTCTCCTGGGGAAACCTGACCCTTGTCTTAAGTGTTTCTCAAAGTGAATGTTCTTCGCAAGGGTATTTGGGGGCCAGCTTCCGGGCCCTATCAGACCTACTGAGTCATCTTCCTGGGGAGGGCTTTGGGCACGGCAACTCTGGTGCTCACGAGAGTCTGGGATCCCTCTCACTGATGGTTGCACCAGTGCCCCTGGCTCAGCACCTTGCTTCTCTGGTGCTGACTCAGTAAGTCAAAAACAAACAACAAAACCTCAGCTCACCACCAGCCCCCCGCCAAAACGTGATTATTTCTTTGTCACTTGGCCAGCACTTACAGGACAAGACGAAGAAATGAATACAGTCAGCACCAAGTTCCTGAGCAAAATCCTTGCCATCAACATTTTTTTAAGATTTAGGGCAATTGGGGGGCCATCAAAATTATTTGTCACTGTAATTAACTCCACAATTTAAATCATAATTATAGAATCCATTTCTTACCTGAAGCAAAATCCAAAGACATTCAGACTTAGACAGAGTAGGTCCCTTCCTCCCTCTGTAGCCCCCAGGAAAGCAGCTAGATTCTGATGCTCTGGACACAGAAAGGGCAGGTTCACCACGTGCCACTGTGAGGCTGAGCAGTACATGGTGAGGATTCCACCCGCACAGGCTGTGTTGTACCTGCGGTGACATGAGGTCACAGAGAAGAGTCAAGGGACCTGATTTTTGAGCCAGTCTCAAGCTTGTGTGGCATGGGCATGTCTCTTAACCTTTCTGGACCTTCAAAATGACATGATTTTGCAAGGTGCATTATTTGGAGATTTTATTGCTTATCTCATTTATTGAATACTTTATATGCCACGAGCCCTGTTCTAAAGTCATGTGAATTTCAAAATAACCTTATAAAGTAGGTACTATTTTTTTAAATTCCAGGTGGGAGACCACTTTTATTGCCAGCCCTGGACCAATGCCCAGGATGGGTGGAGCAGGAGAGGTTAGGACCTGTCTGGGACAATGGGCGCCCTCAGCAGATGTGGGCCATCTTGCCAAGGAAGGACATATTTATGCAGCCTGTGCCAAGCTGGTCCGTCCTGAGTGTGGGTGGAAGGGAAGGTCCACATGGGAATGGGGCAGAGGGAGGCCACGTAGAGGTCTGGGAAGTGCACAAAGCACCTTGAGAAGTAGGTGAGCTTGTGGTAGGTGTGGAAGAGGTTCCCAAAGTGAGCGTTGAACGGGGCCTTGGTGATGTACCTTAGCTTCCACCTCTCATGAAGGACAGAGTACTGTTCTTATCTCATTTTTACAGATGACAAAATAGGCAGCGAGGTTCAAGTACTTGTGCAAGGCCACCTGGCTACTACGTCATGGAGACAGGATTCAGAAGTGGGTGGTCTGGATCCCTAGCTTAATTCTTTGCCCTGTGTGCCATATACTCTGTCCTGTGGTTCCTGAAGGCAGTAGGTATAGAAGCAGGTCTTTAGAATGAACTAGTCCAATTTATCCAGGCTAGCCAGCCCACAGTGGTAGTACTTCTCAGCCTTGGATTATCTACTTTAAAAAGAGGCATAGGCAAATTGGAGGCATTTCAGAGAAGGCTGGTTAGTACGTAAAAGGGGCTAGAGCCGTGTCATCGGTAATAAAGTCATACTTACTTGGTGCCTGATGTATAAAGAGCTTTACCTGGATTGTTTGGTTTAAACCTATATAATGCCCCTATGGAATAAGTCTTAAAATTGGCCCCATTTGGTAGAGGGGGACTCCTCAGTTGCACAGTTAGTTCAGTGGCCGACACTCGGTTTTGGCTCAGGTTGTGATCTCATGGTCATGAGATCGAGCCCTGCCTTGGGCTCCATGCTCAGTGCAGGGTCTGCTTCAGATTCTCTCTCCCTCTGCCTCTCCTGCTTATGCTCTCTCCCTCTTTCTCAAATAAATAAATGTTCAAAAAAATTATCCCCATTTGATAGAAAGAGAAATTGAGGCACAGAGAGTTCAAATAATCTGCCCCCACACAGCTGATAAACATCAGGGTCAGAGTACAAAGCCTGGCAGTGTGAATCCAGTCTGTTCTTTAAACTAGCGTGGTGCACCAATCACCAGGAGATCTTGTTAAAACACAGACGCTGATTCAGTAGATCTGGGGTGAGTGTAAGAGTCTGCATTTCTGATGGCTCCCAGGTGATACTGTTGGTCCGTGGGCCACACTTCAGGCAAAAAGACTTTCAACCACTTTACCTGACTGCCCCCAAAGTGAGTGGTTTTGGGAGGAATGAACAGTGTTGCTTCCAGGCAGCTCAGCACAGTGAAGTCGGAGAACATCATGGCTGTCCCCAAGTATTTGAAAGGCCTCTATGGGAAAGGCAAATCAGACTTGACTTGTAGAGCCCCAAGGAGCAGAATGACATGGACTTATTTCTATTTCCAGCCCTGACATTTCCCCCGAGCTTCAGACCTCTGTATCTGCCTCCTGGACCAGCCGCTGAGTGTGGCCCTCAGGCAACTCAACCTCAAATATCCAAGTACACCCCTCATTGTCTTTCCCCTAATTTCCACCACAGTCACTCACATCAGGAACTTGGAACCATCGTAGACCACACTCAGTCACCCCAATATCTTGTCAGTCCTCAAGGCCTGCCCAATTGTCCTTCTATTTATTAGTTTTCATTTTTTTTCTGTGCTATTTTTATTTATTTATTTATTTATTTATTTATTTACCACATCTTTTTATTTTATTTTATTTTATTTTTTTATTGTTACTTAAATTTTTTCCCCAGTGTTCCAAGATTCATTCCCCATTCCCCATACCCAGTGCTCCATGCAATAGGTGCCCTCAGTACCCACCAACAGGCTCTCCCATCCCTCCACCCCCCTCCCTCCAAGTCCCTCAGTTTGTTTCTGTGTCCAAAGTCTCTGTTGTTTTGTTTCTCTCCCTGGATTGCCCTACTTCCCATTTCCTTTCCTGGGATATAACTGACATACATTTGTTTAAGGTACATAACACAATGATTTGACATATATGTATTTTGTGAAACGTTCACCACAATAAGTTGCAATTCCTTCGCCACACAAAATTACATATCTGTTTTCTTGCGATGGGAACCTTTAAGATCTGTTCTCTTATCAGCTCACAAATGGAGCACACAGCAGTGGTAAGTGTCATCACCAAGCTGTGCCTGACATCCCCAGGACTTAGCTGTCTCGTAACTATAAGTTTGTACCTTTTGATACCCTCACCTGTTTTGCTCACCCCTCCCTCCTCCCATATACGGTAACCACCAATCTGTTCTCTGTATCTGTGAGTTTGGGATTTTTTTTTTTTTTTTTTTTTTTTTTTTTACAATTCCACATATAAGTGAGAGCACACGATATTTTTCTCTCTCTGACTTATTTCACTTAGGATGATACCCTCAAGTTCAGTCCTACCTTCTGTTTCCTTAACACATCTTCCCTGTGTTTCTAGGCCTCCACCTACTGTTAGCATTACTCTATCTTGGCATTTCTTCCCTGGACTCCTCTTCCAGCTTCTTCGTTGGCCTCCTGGCCTCCAGTCTAATCTTGACTCCTTCCTCCACACTTGGGCTGCCAGAATATCTTCCAAAGGACCACATCTCACTGTAGATCTCCTTAGTTTCACACCCATTTGTGGTTCTAACTGTCCTCAGGATAAAAAACCAAGATCCTTAGAATGGCCATGACCCTTCTCAGCCTGATCTTGTGGATTTTTCCTTCCATGTTCCATCTTGCAGGCTAACCTCCAGTGACACCTGGTGTTGAGTGTTTTCCTCAATACCTAAGTTTCCTGCTTGTAGGTGTCAGGCAGGCTGGTTCCAAGCCCAGAGAGTTTCACCTGTCCACCCTTGCTCCTCCAAGCCTTGGAGAGGCACTTCTCCTCCAGAAGCCCTACTGCCCCTTTTCTGGATTCCCAGGTATGTTCATTTTAACTTTTAGCCTAACTACAGTGTCTTTGATATATTAGGCCCCAATAGATTAAGATGCCCTGGGAATATCTATGTTTCTTTTTCTGGGAAGCACATGAACCAATGATAGATATATCCCCACCATCTTATGCAAGTATTTTTGATGTCAGGTTGCTTGTTTAAAAGAAACTTGGAGCTGTCTTGGGCTTTCCTCCCACTTTATAGCTGCTTGTAACCCAACAAGTCCTGTTGGTTCTACCTTTACAACATATTCAGAATCCAGTCGTCACCTCTAACATTCACTGGCTGGCCGACTACAGCCATCTCACGACTGGTCTTGCTTCTCTCCCTCTCCTCCACCCTCTTTCTGTTCTCACACAGTAGCCTGGTGTTGCTTTGGAAACATCAGTCAGATCATATCACTCCTCTGCCTGAAAGCCTCCAGTGGGTTCCCATTACACTTAGAGTGAAATCCAGGGTCCTTAGTGTGACCCTCAGGATCTCTATTGTCTGCCTTCATTATCTTCCTTGACCTTGCTCTCAGGCCTTTCTCTCCTGTACTCACCACTCTCTGCCATTTGTGCCCTCGCACTGTCACTCAGATACACCAGGTGGGCATCTGCTGCAGGATTTCACCCTTGGTTCCCGTCCATCTGGAATGTTCTTCCCTCAGATATTCACAAGGTGCTCTCACTCAAGGCAGGCCTCAAGGTCACCTCCTCAGGGTAGCCTTCCTTGACCAAACTTTTTTTTAAAGATTTTATTTATTTATTTGACAGAGAGAAACATAGCTAGAGAGAGAACACAAGCAGGAGGAGTGAGAGAGGGAGCAGCGGGCTTCCCGCTGAGCATGGAGCCCGATGTGGGACTCCAACCTGGGACTTCCGGATCATGACCTGAGCCAAAAGCAGAATCTTCATGACTGAGCCACCCAGGTGCCCCTGACCAAACTTTTTTTTTTAAAAAAAGATTTTATTTATTTGACAGAGAGAAACACAGCTAGAGACGGAACACAAGCAGGGGGAGCGAGAGAGGGAGAAGCAGGCTTCCCACTGAGCAGGGAGCCCGATGTGGGGCTCGATCCTGGGTCTCCAGGATCCTGACCTGAGTCGAAGGCAGTCGCCCAACCAACTGAGCCACCCAGGTGCCCCAAAACTTTTTAAAATTGTACTCTTCTCTGGGTGCCTGGGTAGCTCACTAGGTTAAGCATCTGAGTCTTGAATTTGGCTCAGGTCATGATTTCACAGTTATGGGCTTGAGCCCCAGGTCACGCTCCATGCTGAGTCTGCTTGAGAGTGTCTCTCTCTCTCCCTCTGCCCCTCCCCCTACTCATGCTCTCCCTCTTTCAAATAAATAAATAAAATATTCTTAAAAATAAATAAATTGTGTTCTCCTCACTCTCCACTTACCTTGATTTATTTTCTTCATAGCACTTAGTACTGTCTTTATGAGTATATATATGTATATGTATATATAATATATATATAATATGTATATGTATATATGTGTGTATGTGTATCTATCTATCTATCTATCTATCTATCTATATCTATAGCTTCATAATTAGACATCTCCTTCACCAGAATCTAAGCTCTTTGGGAATAAGGATTTTATTTGTCTTGTTCTCCATTGTATCTCAGGACCTAGAACGATGTATGGCCCATAGTAGGCACTTGATGAAGACTTCATGAATGTTTCCTGAGTAAGGCCAGTGCGTGGCAACTCCAGGGAGACACTTTTCAGTTCATTAGAAGGAAAGACTTTCTGCCATTGGAACCTGAAGGTGGAAAGAACTAACTCTGGATGAGATAAATCCCCTGTTAGGAAGGGACATTTAATTTACAGAAAAGCTGAACAACAGTTGTCTCATGGGCATGCATACAGGAGGCTTCGAGCAGCTAGGGAACTAGATGGGATGGTCTCTAATGCCGCTCAAGGCTTTGGCTGTATTCAGTTTCATGCACCTGCACATGATCCTCCAGAAACCCCCATGGGAACCCTTGGTTGAAGGAGCCTGGATGTCAAAAAACCTCACAGTTAAATGCTTCTCCAACATAAAATAGATTTTTTTTCAGTTTTGCAAGGAAATATGTGATCATTCAAAAAATTCAAAAAGAAGAAGAAAACATACATACATAATCCCACCAGAGATGATCATTGTTAATATTTTGGGGTATTTTTCCTTGTTTTAAAATATATTTTTTGCTCTTAGTATATATAGTTACTTATTTTACATACATATTTACTGGTTATCTATTACTGCACAAGAAATCACACCAAAACTCAGTGCCCTAAAATGGTAGTAGTCATTTTATCATCTGTGGGTCAGGAATTCCAGAGTGGCTCACCTGGGAGTTTTGGCTGGGGTGGTTCATGTGATTGCTATTGGGCTGGGGCTGGGCTAGGGCTAGATTCCTTTCAATGGCTTCTATACTCAAGTCTGGTGCTGGACCTTGAAGACCCAAGTAGCTAGGACTCCTCAAGTATCTTCCTTTCCCTTGGTGATCTGGCCACACATCTTCCCAGTATGGGCTTTGGGGACATGGTGGACATCCAAATGGTGACTCAGGATTCCAAAGCCTCTTGTCTCAAGATAGAGAACAAGGCAGAAGTCTATTATGAGCATGCCTTGGAAGTTAATAGCAGCATTTCTGTCACTTTTTTTAAAAAGATTTTATTTATTTGACAGAGAGAAACATAGCCAGAGAGGGAACACAAGCAGGGGGAATGAGAGAGGGAGAAGCAGGCTTCCTGCCAAGCAGGGAGCCCGATGTGGGACTTGATCCCGGGTCTCCGGGATCATGACCTGAGCCGAAGGCAGTCGCTTAACCAACTGAGCCACCCAGGAGCCCCCATTTCTGTCACTTTTATTGGTAGAGGCAGTTAATAAGCTCCACCAAGGAAAGAGGGTCAATGTCATGTTGAGAGAAAAATATCTGTTCATCCATTTGTCTATCATCTGTCTGGCCATCCATCCATCTCCAGCTTTGGAAAATCTAGTGCACTGTAAGTTATAATCATAAAATGCTTCATCCTATCTTTTAAAAACTTTATTGTAGGGGCTCCTGGGTGGCTCAGTTGGTTAAGCATCTGCTTTTAGCCCTGTGATCGAGTCCTGCATTGGGCTCCCTGCTCAGTGGGGAGTCTGCTTCTCCCTCTTACTTTGCCTCTCCTCCTGCTGGTGCTCACTCTTTTTCTCCCTCTCTCCCTCTCTCCTGTGCTCACTATCCCCTCCTCTCTCAAATAGATAAATAAAATCTCTTTTAAAATATTTTTAATTTAATTTTATTTTTTCAGCGTTCCAAGATTCATTTTTTATTAATTTTTATTTTTTCTCTAAACCAGCCACCTTATCCCTCCCTCCACACTCTCCAGCAACCCTCAGTTTGTTTCCTGAGATTAAGAGTCTCTTACAGTTTATCTCCCTCCTTGGTCCCATCTTGTTTCATCTTTTTCCCTCCCTACCTCCGACAAACCCCCACCCTGCCTTCAGATTCCTCACATTAGAGAGATCATATGATAATTGTCTTTCTCTGATTGACTTATTTCACTCAGCATAATACCCTCTAGTTCTATCCATGTCATTGAAAATGGCAGGATTTCATTCTTTTTGATGGTTGCATAGTATTCCATGGTGTACCACATCTTTTTATTATTTTTTAATAATTTATTTTATTTTTTCAGTGTTCTAAGATTCATTGTTTATGCACCACATCCAGTGTTCCATGCAATATGTGCCCTCCTTAATACCCACCATAAGGCTCACCCAGTCCCCCACCCCTTCCCCTCCAAACCTTCAGTTTTTCAGAGTCCACAGTCTCTCATGGTTTGTCTCCCCCTCCAATTTCTCCCAATTCACTTTTCCTTTCTTTCTCCTACTGTCCTCCATGTTATTCCTTATGCTCCACAAGTAAGTGAAACTGTATGATAATTGACTTTCTCTGCTTGACTTATTTCACCCAGCATAATCTCCTCCAATTTCGTCCATGTTGATACAAAAGTTGAGTATTCATCCTTTCTTATGGCTGCATAATATTCTATTGTATATATGGACCATATCTTCTTTATCCATTTGTCTGTTGAAGGGCATCTTGGATCTTTCTACAGTTTGGCGATTGTGGCCATTGCTGCTATGAACATTGGGGTACATATGGCCCTTCTTTCACTACATCTGTATCTTTAGGGTAAATACCCAGTAGTGCAATCTTTAGGGTAAATAACCAGTAGGTTTATAGGGTACCTCTATTTTTAATTTTTTGATTCCTGCATTGGGCTCCCTCCACACTTGTTTTCCAAAGTGGCTGCACCAACTTGTATTCCCATCAATAGTGTCAGAAGGTTCCCCTTTCTCTACAACCTCTCCAACACTTGTTGTTTCCTGTCCTGTTAATTTTGGCCATTCAAACAATTGTAAGGTGATATTTCAATGTAGTTTTGATTTTGATTTCCCTGATGGCTAATGATGATGAACATTTTTTCATATGTCTATTAGCCATTATATGTCTTCTTTGGAAAAGTGTCTGTTCATGTCTTCTGCCCATTTTTTTACATGATTATCTTTTTTGGGGGTATTGAGTTTGAGGAGTTCTTTATAGATCTTGGATATCAGCCCTTTGTCTGTAGTGTCATTGCTTAAAAATTTTTTTTTGTAATATAAGCCTTGCCTCAAATTTTATACCCTTTAAACATTTTAATTGATAATATTTTGTTCTAATTAATTTTACCTGGTTTTGGACCTATGTTTGTTTTTAGTTTTTTCCCTATTATTAATAATGGTATAGTGATAAGATGAACATATTTATTAATGATAAAGCTTTGTTCTTTGTTTGAAAAATTGGGGATATGAAACTATTCTATGAAATTACTAGTTTAAGGAATATGAACATTAAAATATATTTCTCCTAAATAGGATAGAAATGTTTCTTTTAATATCTTCACTACATACATCAAATTACTTTCCAAAAGTGTCGTACCTACTAATTTATATTCTTGTTCCAATGCATGCAAGTGTCTTTTCACCTAACCTTAGAAATTACCATTAGGAACTACCATGAAAATAAAGTTGTTGCCAATTCAATAGGCCAAAAGGTATCTTTCTGTACATTTCTTGAATTACTAATAGGAGTCAGCATGTTTGCCTCTGTTTGATAACCTTCAACATTTGAACATTTTCTTTTTAAGAAATATTTAATAATTGAAACCATAAAGCATTCATGAAAGTAGAAAGAATTCTCTAGTGAACCTCCATGTGCCCATCATCCAGCTTCATGACATCCAACACATGGATGGATAGATTTCATCTATAACCTGCTTATTCTGCCTCCCATATTAGATTAAGGAACTCGCAGACATCACATCATTTCCCCCATAAATAATTCAGTATGTATCTGTAAAAGATAAACAGTTTTATGAAACATAACAAAATCACTATAACATAACACCTAAACTCTTCTTAATATTAAATATCCAGCCAATTTTTTTCTACTTGCTTCATAATTTTTATTGGTTTGTTTGAAAGAGAATCTAAAGGTTTGTAAATGAAATTTTCTTCATGTGTATCTTAAGCCTCTTTTTATTTTTATATTTATATATTTATTAACATATAATGTGTTATTTGCTTCAGGGGTACAGGTTTGTGAATTATCAGTCTTACACAATTCACAGAATGCACCGTAATACATACCCTCCCCAATGCCCATAACCCAGCCACCCTATCCCTCCCCTCTCAGCCTGCAGCAACCCTCAGTTTGTTTCCTTAGATTAAGAGTCTCTTATGGTTTGTCTCCCTCCCCGGTCTCATCATGTTTCATTTTTTTCCCTCCCTACCCCCCACAGCCCTCCACCCTGCCTCTCAAATTCCTCTTATCAGAGAGATCATATGGTAATTGTCTTTCTCTGGTTGAGTTATTTTGCTCAGCATAGGACCCTCCAGTTCCATCCACATCATTGAAAATGGCAGGATTTCTTCCTTTTTGATTTAAGCCTCTTTTTAAATCTACAGGTTTATCCTCCCTTCTTTTAGTTTTTGTGATTTATCTTTTTTTTTTAAGGATACCAGCTCGCTTGTCAGCTGTAATTCCTATTTCCTGGATTTGGTGATTGCATCCCTTCATTGTTAAACACGTTCCTCTGTCCCATGTATGTTCTGTGAATTATTAGTTATATCTAAAGAATTGGTCTGATTCAGGTTTGAGTTTGGCAAAAAGTCACTTACAGATAGCATTGTATATTTCCATTAAGAGCTTTGCTATCTAGTTGACACATTATGTGAAGATAACTGCTATTGATGGCCATTGCCTAGGACCGTTGTATCTTCATAGGCCTTGCAAATTAATGATTTTTAAATTATTTCATTCCTTCTGTATTAGATGGAATATATTCACAAAGAGAAGTGTTTCCTCATCAACTATTTGGTTCCCTGAGATATGTCTTTCCTTTTACTTCCCAAATTTTGGAATGACAAGCTGGTATATGAGTTTTCTGGGGCTGCCACAAAAAGTACCAGAGATTGGGTGGCTTAAGCAACAGAAATTAACTTTCTCATAGTTCTGGAAGCTGGAAGTCCAAGATCAGTGTGTTGGCAAGGCTGCTTTCTGCTAAGGCCTCTGTCCTTTGCTTGTAGATGGCATCTTCTCCCTGTATCTTCACATAGTCTTCCCTCTATGTACGTCTGTGTCCTAATCTCCTCTTCTCCTAAGGATATGAGTTATATTGATTTAGGATTCACCCCCAACGACTTCCTTTAGCCTTAATATCCTCTTTAAAGGCCTTCACTCCAAATTTGGTCAACATTCTGAAATATTGGGAGTTAGAACTTTGACATGAAATTTAGGGAGACACAGTTCAGCCCATAACAGTTGTTTTCTTCATATTCTCCAAAGATAACCAATGAGGGATTTTTTTCCTCCTTAGAATCATTATGAACTTATGGATTTTTTTTTAACTTATGGATTTTAACGTATTTGATATAGTTTAACTTATCATAGTTTTTATTCTTATTGATGCTCAAATTGTCCCATCTTTGACTAGTGGGAGATTCTTAAAGTTGGCTTCTGTGTCTTTTAGATATGGCACAGTTATTTCTTGCTTTCTGGCATTACAAAATATCCCACGCTCATCTACATATTTCTTCTTCAGACATAGAATCAGCCATTTCTCCAAGTAGACTTGTTCCTTTTTCCTGGGAAATGACGATTAGTGAACCACAATAGAGATGTGAAGGATGTTCAATAGTACTGGGTTGGTTATGAAATATTCATATGTTTAAATGTGAAGTACCAAAATATTGATAGGAGGTGATGGTAATGGTACAGTAACCACAAAACTCGAACTCCTAGCAAGGGTGGGCGTTAGTCTTTGACTTATAGCATACCCACTTCAAGAATTCATACTTTCATTACCAGCAATTTCATTTACATTCACATATATGAGCCAAATGATCACTGTAGGTAGGGTACCTACAGTATGCAGAGAACCCAGAGACGAGTCAGACATGGTCCCTGTCCCTCAATTTGGTTTCATTCTAGTAGATGCACCCACATGGCCTTATTTCCACTGGGTAACAATTCAGTAGCATTCAAGTACTTCAGTTTAAGTCTAACATTTATTGGACACTTCAAACCTTGGTTCTGCAAGTACTTACAGGTTTAAATGAATTAATCCATATTAAGCCCTCAGCCCAGTGGCTTGTTCATGGTAGGCTCGGTAAGTGTTAGCATTTGCTCTTAACTGCCTGTTTGCGCCTCTATCTGTCCCTGCCTTTCCCGTGCTCTGCTCTTTATTGAGGGAGCCACATTTCCTGGGCTTTCTGACTCTATAGCTCACAAGGAACTTCAGCCCTGGGAAGTTCTGGTGGAAAATCGGGAAGCAAGATTTGGGGAGAGGCCAGAGTATTTCTTCCCCTTTCTTCTTCATCCCTGTGGCATATCCTCCATGGTTTCAGCTAGGATTTCAGCTCCTGCAGGACAACCTCCTGCTCTACTTCCCATCGCAACAGCATCCCACAGCCACTTTGTGGGCACCTGTTTGGTGTCTCAGCTCTACTGTCTCCTGTATTTATTACCTATTTCCTATATTAAATTCCTTTTGATTGAAAGACCCAGAGGGGTCTGTGTTTCCTGGCTGGAAGAGTTGGCCACTAATATTAATATCACTATCTCACTTAACTGTCTAATAACTCAATCAGGCAGATGCTATTATTATCCTCATTTTATGGATGAGGAGCCTGAGGCAAAGGAAAGCTAAAATGCCTTGTCTCTGGTCACAGACTTAGTAAGCAGCAGAGCTGGGCCAGGAGCCCAGATGTGTCTACCTTCCGACTGGATCCTGATGTGCACAGGCAGGTAAAACACTATCTACTCACTGTGCTTTAAGAAGCACACTCTGTCTCCAGTTCCTAAATTGAGGAGGGGCACCTCTTCATATCCTGGGGTTATTCCCCCTGTGGGAGCTTTTGGGGCCATTTTCTCGCAAAACTCCTCTCTTTGGGAACTCCTGAGTGAATAAAAAGTCTGTGGTTCCTTTCTGCATTGTCCTATTTTAATGATTTATTGATAATTTGGAAGGCTTTACTGTCTAATGTGCAGGCATATAATAGACAGTTGATTAAGTGCAGGGTTTGTGGTCGAGTCTATAAACACAGAGTATCAGCCCTCGGAAGGACTGTAACTCCACATGATAAGACTATTTCTCTGGTGTAGCCAGAGTGAAGTGACTTTTCTAAAAAGCCATCCATAAGAGTCCTAGGAATCCCCGTGTTATACAAAAGACACTCAAAATTTAGAACAGCTGCCTTTGAACGGGCTGAAAAGTGAAAGAAAGCTTTACAAAGTGAAAAATTACTATTGTTCCCTAGAGCCTTGTATGAGAAATGGAACATCAGATTAATCTTATACATGAAATAGAGGAAGTATTAAAAACCCCTGTCATCCCAGAAAGGCATTAAACATGGACACCGATGAAAGATTACTTCAGTTGAAAGAGAACAGGGGGGCTATTCCCTTACAATGGATTTTGTTGTTGCTTCCAAGAAGATATTTTACCTTTTTAATCATGAAGCCACTCTTGGGTTTTGCAAGAGCCCTGTATCCTCTTAGCCAGTCTACTGGAACCAGTTCTTAACAGGGTTGCTGGGTTTGTGGATTCTGCCTTCCCAGGCCCCAGCCGTGAGAATCATTTCTGTCTGGCACCTTGGGTGATTTGAAGATTGGTAACATATTCCCCAGTTTGGTTTATACTACAAACAATACTGAACTGAGATTCTTTAGTGAGGACTTTTGAAATGGGATAGTTTCAACAGAATGCTAGAGAAGGACATCTTCAAGCTCTGCTCTCTGCCCCAGGAAACCAGCTGATCCTTTCATTGTGGTCTTTTCTGGTTTCTCAATTCAGAGTATCCTCCGTCCACAATTATGCCAAAGCAGATGAGGCTCAAGGACGCACTAGGTAGTAGGTTTAGTGAAATCACCCTTCAATTTTAATGCCTTAGAAATTTCTTTCCTGACCACTGTTCATGAGGGCAAGACATTGTAGTCAAACTCTTTCATTCAGAGAGAGTTCAGCTCCTCTCTCTGCTGAGTTCTTTTCTGTGGAAGTTCCAAAGGACCAAATAATAACCAGTTCAAGCCCCAGATAAGTCTCATCCCAAACTCACCAGACTAGAATCATGAGACTGGGCATGGTGTGCAAGCCCAATCAGGCAGGAGGTCTAAGAGGCGGGCTGTCTTGACCTTTCAGATTCTCTGCCTCCTTATCAATAATGCAAACCACAGGCCTCACAGCTTAGAGCAGACATACAGCAAAGAACTCCTAGGGATCAGGATACATCTCTACTCCTATTCTAGACAATAAATGTGGAAATGTGGAGAGGGACCAGCATGTATCCAGAGAGCTGGATGCAGCCAGCACCTTGACCAAGGTCCCAGGCCCACCCTGATAAGAGCTGAGGAATAATTAATGGGGAGCAAAAGGACATTATCAGCCTGTTTGTACATTTCACAGTATGATACTGTATCAATTTTTAGCATGAAGCAAAGAACTTTTCCAACTTATGCTCATCAAATTCAGAAGAGTCTCCAGTCTTTCAGCTTCTAGTCTCATCATACCCAGTGAGCCAAATTCTGTTTTTTTTTCAAGATTTATGTATTTATTTTTGAGAGAAAAAGCGAGTACGAGATGGGGAGAGGCAGAGAGGGAGGGAGAGAGAGAGAATCTCCATCAGACTCCCCACTGAGCACGGATGCTTATAGTTGGGGGGAGTTCAATCCCAGGACCCTGAGATCATGACTCAAGCCTAAATCAAGAGCCAGATGCTCAACCAACTGAGCCACCTGGGCATCCCCCCAGTGAGCAAAATTCTTGAGGCCACTGTGGAAACAAGACTTTACTGTAATAGTCAGTGTAAATCTCCTCCTTTCAAGAAATAAATTCAGCATGACTTAGAATCTTTTAGTCCCAATTCTGGACACCCAGGATATGGATTCTCATTGGCCCAGCTGAATCACATATTCATAGTTGGCCAGTCAGCACTGGGTATGGTGGCAGAGACCTCAGAGATTATACATGGTTGCCTGGAGGTCATTGCTGTGGGTGAGGAAGCATACTAGGGTCTTTATGAGTTGAGCAGAACCTTCAGATAGCACATGCTATGATTGTCTTGCAAAGAAAAGTCTGGGTAGCAATTCCTGTTCTTTTTTTTTTTTTTTTAAAGATTTTATTTATTTATTTGACACACACAGAGAGATCACAAGTAGGCAGAGAGGCAGGCAGAGAGAGAGGAGGAAGCAGGCTCCCTACTAAGCAGAGAGCCCGATGCAGGCCTCGATCCCAGGACCCTGAGATCATGACCTGAGCCGAAGGCAGAGGCTTTAACCCACTGAGCCACCCAGGCGCCCACAATTCCTATTCTTAAAATAGAAGGTCACTACTCTAACACTACACTCCTATTTAAATTCTCCACTTTTTGATTTAATCATACTTTGAAAATTCAGGACATCTACTGTTAGATGGTCACAGGGCTAAGGATCTCAGATTCTTAGTTTTTGAATTTTGCAACATGGTCGCACACTTCTCTATATCTGTCTCTAGGCTCAGTATTAGCTAGATCCACCAAAATGATAGCCACATTAGATGAATCGCCAAACTGTAACACATAGTTACTGAGATAGTCCAGACATTTTCAACCTCTCATCCTTTGCTCTTACTGTCTTCTCAGACAGTAAGGAATAGCCTTACATCATCTAGCTATTGAAATCCTATTTGCTATCCCTTAAGGCACAATTCAAATGACAATTGCCCCCTGAAGTCTCCCTTGATCTGCTCAAGTTTAGAGTTGCCAGATTTAGCAAATAAAAATACAGGATATTAAGTCAAATTTGAATTTCAGATACACAAGAATGATTTATAATACAGGCATGTCGCAAATACTTCACTCGACATACTTAGAATTCATTTGTTGTTTATCTGAAAATAAAATTTAGTTGGCTATTCTGTATTTTTAAATTTTATATTTTAATTCAACTAATTAACATATAGTATATTATGAGTTTCAGAGGTAGAGTTCAGGGCATGTAACACCCAGTGCTCTTCGCATCACGTGCCCACCTTAATGCCCATCACCCAGTTACCCAACCCCACCTTCCTTCCCCTCCAGCAATCTTCAGTTCGTTTGCTATAGTTAAGAGTCTCCCATGGTTTGTCTCCCTCTCTGCTTTCATCTTATTTTATTTTTCCCTCCCTTCCCCTATGATCCTCTGATTTGTTTCTTAAATTCCACATAGGAATGTAATCATATGATAATTATCTTTCTTTGATTGTTGTATTTTGCTCAACATAATACCTTCCAGTTCTATCCATGTTGATGTAAATGGTAAGCATCCTTTCTGATGTCTGAGTAATATTCTATTGTATATATGAGCCACATCTTCTCTATTCATTCATTTTCTTTATTCATTCATCTTTATTCATTCATCATGGATGGACTTCTGGGTTCCTTCCATAGTTTGGCTGTTGTGGACATTGCTGCTATGAACATTGGGGTGCAGGTGCCCCTTCAGATCACTACATTTGTATGTTTTGTGTAAATACCTAGTAGTGCAATTGCTGGGTCATAGGGCAGCTCTATTTTCAACTTTTTGAGGAAGCTTCATACTGTTTTCCAGAGTGGCTGCACCAACTTGCATTTCCACCAACAGTGTGGGAGAGTTCCCCTTTCTTCACATCCTTGCCAACATTTGCTGTTTCCTGGCTTGTTAATTTTAGTCATTCTGACAGGTGTGAGATCATTGTGGTTTTGATTTGTATTTCCCTGATGCTGAGTGATCTTGTGCACTTTTTCATGTGTCTGTTGGCCATTTGTATGTCTTCTTTGGATAAATATCTGTTCATGTCTTCTGCCCATTTCTTGACTGGGTTATTTGTTCTTTGGGTGTTGAGTTTGATAAATTCCATATAGATTTTGACTACTAGCCCTTTATCTGATAAGACATTTGCAAATACCCCCTCCCATTTATCTTTTAGTTTTGTCAACTGTTTCCTTTGCTGTGCAAAAGCTTTTATCTTGCTGAAGTCCCAATAGTTCATTTTTGCTTTTGTTTCCCTGGCCTTTGGAGACATGTCTAGCCAGAAGTTGGTGTGGCCAAGGTCTAAGAGGTCTGTGTCCTCCTCTAAGATTTTGATGGACTCCTGTCTCATATTTAGATTTTTCATCCAGTTTGAGTTTATCTTTGTGTATAGTGTAAGAAAATGGTCTCGTTTCATTCTTCTACATGTGGCCGTCCAATTTTCTCAACACCATTTGTTGAAGAGACTGTCTTTTTCCCATCATAATACCATCAACATTTTTCACAGAGCTGGGACAAATAATCCTCAAATTTTTATAGAACAAGAAAATACTCCAAATGGCCAGAAAAATGTTGGAAAAGAAAACCAAAGCTGGTAGCATCACAATTCCAGACTTCAAACTCTATTACAAAGCTGTAATTACCAAGACAGTATGGTACTGGCATGAAAACAGGCACATAGATCAATAGAACAGAATAGAAAACCCAGAAATGTATCTTATTCTGCATTTTTATCTCCAATTGGAATAGAGTTGCTCCCAGCATTTTGCCTGCACTCTTTTTTGCATTTATTGTCTTCTGTCATGCAGACATTTATTGTCTTCTGCCACGGTTGTCCCTATTTCCTTCTTTTTTACAAAATTATAAGATACTTGAGAGCAGTATTGTTTCTTTCTTCAAAAAGACCTTGTTTTTTAGACCAGTTTTAGGCTTACCATAAAATCAAGAGTAAAGTACAGAGATTTCCCATGTAATCCTGCCTTCACACAAACCTACTGCCCCCCATTATCAAAATCACTCACCAGCACATCACATTTTTCATCAAGGATGAACTTACATTGACACATCATCATCATCCAAAGTCCATAGTTTATATCACAGTTCACTCTTGTGTTGCGCATTCTGTGGGTTTAGACAAATGTATAAGGACATGTATGCATAATTATAATATCCAACAGTGTATTTTCACTGCTTTAAAAGTCCTCTGTGATGAGGCACCTGGGTGGCTCAGTGGGTTAAGTGTCTGACTCTTGATTTCAGTTTATGTCATGATCTCATGCCCCATGTTGAGCTCTGTGCTCAGCAGCGAGTCTGCCGGAGATTCTCTCTCTTCCTCTCCCTCTGCCCTTCCCCAGCTCCCCTCAAATAAATAAATAAATCATTAAAAAACATCCTCTGTGCTCTGCCTATTCATCCTTTTCCTTCCCTGCCCCCCCCAGCAACCACCAATCTTTTCACTATCTCCATAGTTTTGCCTTTTCCAGAATGTTACATGGTCAGAAGCATATAGTATGTAGCCTTTTTAGATCTTTCATTTAGTAATGTGCATTCAAGACTCTCTCATGTTTCTCATGGCTGGATGGATCATTTCTTTTTAGCACTGAGTAATAGTCCATCGTCTTGATGTACTACATTTATCCAATCACTTGCTAAAGGACATCTTGGTTACTTACAAGTTTGGCAATTATTTATAAAACTTCTATAAACAACTATTTGCAGGTTTTTGTGTGGACATACATTTTCAATTTAGATAAATTCCAAGTAGTGGTATTGTTGGAGCATATGATAAGAGTATATTTAATTTTGTAAAGAAAAAAAAGAACCATCAAACTGTCTTCCAAGGTGGCTGTACCATCTTGCATTCCCACCAGCAGTGTATGAGAGTTCTTAATGTTCCACGTCCTCAATAGCACTTGGTGCTGTCTTCAGTATTCTGGATTTTGGCCATTCTAATAGGTGTGTTGTAGTATCTCATTGTTTTAATTTACATTTCTCTGATGACACATGATGTGAAGCGTCTTTTCATGTGCTTATGTGCCATATGTCTATACTTTTTGGTGAGGTGTCTGTTAAGGTCTCTAACCCATTCTTTAATCAAGTTGTTTGTTTGCTTACTATTGAGTATAAGAATTCTTTGTATGTTTCAGATAATAGTCCTTTATCAGATGTATCTTTTGCATATATTTTCTCCAGGTCTGTGACTTGTCTTCTGATTCTCTTGAGATTATGTTGCAGATCAGAAGTTTCTAATTTTAATGAAGCCCAACTGATCAATTATTTCTTTCATGGATCATGTCTTTGGTGTTGTATCTAAAAATGCATCACCCACCCAATGTCCTCTAGGTTTTTTCCTGTGTTACCTTCCAGGAATTACATATTTTCACATTTTACATTTATGTCTGTGATGCACTTTGAGTTATTTTTTTATAAAGGATGCAATGTCTGTATCTACATTTACTGTTTTGTGATGTGTATATCTAGTTGTTCCAACATCTTTTTTTGAAAAGATTATCTTTACTCTACTGTATTGTTTTTCTTCCTTTATCAAAGATTGGTTTAATATATTTATGGGGATCTATTTCTTGGTTCTTTATTTTGTTACATTGATCTATTTGTCCATTCTTTCACCAATACCAGACTGTCTTAATTACTCTAGCTTTATACTAAATCTTGAAGTCTGGTAACATCAGTCCTCCAATTTTGTTTTTCTCCTTTAATTTTGTGTTGGTTATTCTGGATCTTTTGTCTCTCCACAATGAACTTCAGTTTGTTAATATCCATAAATTAATTGGCTGGTATTTTTATTTGGATTGCACTGTACCTATAGATCAAATTTTCCCCAATTTTTAAATTTAAATTCAACTAGCCAACATATAGTACATCATTAGTTTCTGATGTAGTGTTCAATGATTAGTTGCATTTAACACCCAGTGCTTATCACATCACATGCTCCTTAATGTCTATCACCAGTTACCCCATTCCTCCATCCACTCCCTTTCCACAACCCTTAGTTTGTTTCCTGGAGTCAAGAGTCTCTCATATTTTTTCTCCATCTCTGGCTTCTTCTCATTCAGTTTTCCCTCCCTTCCCTTATGATCCTCTGATTTGTTTCTTATATCCACATATGACTGAAACCATATGATAATCTGTTTCTCTAAATGACTTATTTCATTTGGCATAATAGCCTCCAGTTCCATCCATGTTGATGTAAATAGTAAGTATTCATCCTTTCCAATGGCTAAGTAATATTCCATTGTATATATGGGTTGCATTTCCTTTATCCATTCATCTATTGAAGGACATCTTGGCCTCTTCCACAGTTTGGCTATTGTGGACATTGCTACTATGAACACTGGGGTCCAGGTTGCCCTTTTTTTCATTGCATCTGTACCTTTAGGGTAAATACCCAATAATGCAGTTGCTGAGTCATAGAGTAGCTCTATTTTTAACTTCTTGAGGAGCCTCCATACTGTTTTCCAGAGTGCCTCTACCAGCTTGCATTCCCACCAACAGTGTAGGAGAGTTCTCCACATCCTCCACAATAATGTTTGTTGTTTTCTGTATTGTTAATTTTAGCCATTCTAACTGAATCAATTTCCCCATCTACATTCTAGCTGAAGCCAGAAACTTGCTTTTCCAGCCTTCTTGGTAGCCAAGATACAGTCAATGAGATGCACCTGCTCTAGAAAATGAACTGGAAACTAGTGAAGCAGAAAAACAGTTTCAGTTAGAGTCCATTCTGATGAAGATGTTGGCAAAACACTTTCATTTACAAGAAACATAAGGGACAGAGGTTGCAGCGGTAGCCTCTAGTGCCCAACATTGGTGTTGTGAGCTGAAAATGCTATGTCTAGGGGTAGCAGTAGTAGGGTCATTATAGATAAATACCTATCTTTACTCTTCTCTCTCTCCCTACAATAGAATTCATGCCTTTGGACATGTGACTTGCAGTGCCTCCCAAGACAGTAGACAGAGCCTATATTCCAGAACCATTGACCTTGAGCTTGGCTGTAGGATTTATTTTGAGACATAGAAAGAAGACAGAAGAGACAGTGTCTAAGTTTTACATAGGCAGAGGGTCTAAGAAGCATGGCAAGTTTCCATTAGTGGGAGTCTCCATCCTCACTGTGAGAAGAACATGCTCCACATAGCTATTGTTCCTTCAGCCTGGGTCTTAGAATGAAGATACTGGAATAGACTTGACCCTGGCCCAAATTCTGGAACCAAACTCCAACTAAGCTCAACTAAGCCCAGGTAAGATGAGCCAAACCACAACCCACCCATGAAGATAAAAATAAAATGTTTGTTGTTAAGATTGGAGAAGATGTCTTTGACATCAGCCCCAGCAACTTCTTTCAAGACACGTCTCCAAAGGCAAAGGAGACAAAAGCGAAAATGAACTTCTGGGACTTCATCAAAATAAAAAGCTTCTGTACAGCAAAGGAAACAGTCAACAAAACAAAGAGGCAACCCACAGAATGGGAGAGGATATTTGCAAATGACACTACAGACAAAGGGCTGGTATTCAAGATCTATAAAGAACTACTCAAACTCAACATCTAAAAAGAAGATGCATATATCAGAAAATGGGCAGGAGACATGAAAAGGCACTTCTACATAGAAGATATACAAATGGCTAGCAGACACATGAAAAAATGTTCAGCATCACTAGCTATCAGGGAAATTCAAATCAAAACCACACTGAGATATCACCTTACACCAGTCAGAGTGGCCAAAATTAACAAGTCAGGAAACAACAAGTGTTGGAGAGGCTGCGGAGAAAGGGGAACTCCCTTACACTGTTGGTGGGAATGCAAGCTGGTGCAGCTGCTTTGGAAAACAGTGTGGAGATTCCTTTAAAAATTAAAAATAGAACTACCCTATGACCCGCAATTGCACTACTGGGCATTTACCCCAAAGATACAGATGTAGTGAAAAGAAGGGCCATATGTACACCAATGTTCATCGCAGCAATGGCCACAATCGCCAAACTGTGGAAAGAGCCAAGGTGCCCTTCAACAGATGAATGGATAAAGAAGATGTGGTACATATATACAATGGAATACTACACCTCCATCAGAAAGGATG